>JARSSU010018896.1:0-58569 GCA_029619165.1 Eurosta solidaginis
AATTGGAAAACCTTTTTTTTTGATTTTATTATTTTATTTCATTTTCCTTAATTCTTGGATTTTTATACTCAGTTGAGCAGAGCTCACAGAGTATATTAAGTTTGATTGGATAACGGTTGGTTGTACATATATAAAGGAATCGAGATAGATATAGACTTCCATATATCAAAATAATCAGGATCGAAAAAAAATTTGATTGAGCCATGTCCGTCCGTCCGTCCGTCCGTCCGTTAACACGATAACTTGAGTCAAATTTTGAGGTATCTTGATGAAATTTGGTATGTAGGTTCCTGAGCACTCATCTCAGATCGCTATTTAAAATGAACGATATCGGACTATAACCACGCCCACTTTTTCGATATCGAAAATTTCGAAAAACCGAAAAATTGCGATAATTCATTACAAAAGAGAGATAAAGCGACGAAACTTGGTAGATGAGTTGAACTTATGACGCAGAATAGAAAATTAGTAAAATTTTGGACAATGGGCGTGGCACCGCCCACTTTTAAAAGAAGGTAATTTAAAACTTTTGCAAGCTGTAATTTGGCAGTCGTTGAAGATATCATGATGAAATTTGGCAGGAACGTTACTCCTATTACTATATGTACGCTTAATAAAAATTAGCAAAATCGGAGAAGGACCACGCCCACTTTAAAAAAAAATTTTTTTAAAGTAAAATTTTAACAAAAAATTTAATATCTTTACAGTATATAAGTAAATTATGTCAACATTCAACTCCAGTAATGATATAGTGCAAGAAATACAAAAATAAAAGAAAATTTCAAAATGGGCGTGGCTCCGCCCTTTTTCATTTAATTTGTCTAGGATACTTTTAACGCCATAAGTCGAACAAAAATTAACCAATCCTTTTGAAATTTGACAGGGGCATAGATTTTATGACGATAACTCTTTTCTGTGAAAATGGGCGAAATCGGTTGATGCCACGCCCAGTTTTTATACACAGTCGTCCGTCTGTCCTTCCGCATGGCCGTTAACACGATAACTTGAGCAAAAATCGACATATCTTTAATGAACTTAGTTCACGTGCTTACTTGAACTCACTTTATCTTGGTATGAAAAATGAACGAAATCCGACTATGACCACGCCCACTTTTTCGATATCGAAAATTACGAAAAATGAAAAAAATGCCATAATTCTATACCAAATACGAAAAAAGGGATGAAACATGGTAAGGTAATTGGATTGTTTTATTGAAGCGAATATAACTTTAGAAAAAAACTTTATAAAATGGTTGTGACACCTACCATATTAAGTAGAAGAAACTGAAAAAGTTCTGCAGGGCGAAATAAAAAACCCTTAAAATCTTGGCAGGTATTACATATATAAATAAATTAGCGTATCCAACATATGATGTTCTGGGTCACCCTGGTCCACATTTTGGTCGATATCTGGAAAACGCCTTCACATATACAACTACCACCACTCCCTTTTAAAACTCTCATTAATACCTTTAATTTGATACCCATATCGTACAAACTCATTCTAGAGTCACCCCTGGTCCACCTTTATGGCGATATCTCGAAAAGGCGTCCACCTATAGAACTAAGGCCCACTCCCTTTTAAAATACTCATTAACTCCTTTCGTTTGATACCCATATTGCACAAACGAATTCTAGAGTCACCCCTGGCCCACCTTTATGGCGATATCTCGAAACGGCGTCCACCTATGGAACTAAGGATTACTCCCTTTTAAAATACTCATTAACACCTTTCTTTTGATACCCATATTGTACAAACAAATTCTAGAGTCACCCCTGGTCCACCTTTATGGCGATATTTCGAAAATGCGACCACCTATACAACAACCACCACTCCCTTTTAAAACCCTCATTAATACCTTTAATTTGATACCCCATATCGTACAAACACATTCTAGAGTCACCCCTGGTCCACCTTTATGGCGATATTTCGAAACGGCGTCCACCTATAGAACTAAGGCCCACTCCCTTTTAAAATACTCATTAACACCTTTCATTTGATACCCATATCGTACAAACATATTCTAGAGTCACCCCTGGTCCACCTTTATGGCGATATCTCGAAAAGGCGAACACCTATTAACGAAGGCCCACTCCCTTTTAAAAATACTCATTAACACCTTTCATTTGATACCCATATCGTACTAACAAAGTCTAGAGTCACCCCTGGTCCACCTTTATTGCGATACCTCGAAAAGGCGTCCACCTATAGAACTAAGGCCCACTCCCTTTTAAAATACTCATTAACTCCTTTCGTTTGATACCCATATTGCACAAACGAATTCTAGAGTCACCCCTGGCCCACCTTTATGGCGATATCTCGAAACGGCGTCCACCTATGGAACTAAGGATTACTCCCTTTTAAAATACTCATTAACACCTTTCTTTTGATACCCATATTGTACAAACAAATTCTAGAGTCACCCCTGGTCCACCTTTATGGCGATATTTCGAAAATGCGACCACCTATACAACAACCACCACTCCCTTTTAAAACCCTCATTAATACCTTTAATTTGATACCCATATCGTACAAACACATTCTAGAGTCACCCCTGGTCCACCTTTATGGCGATATTTCGAAACGGCGTCCACCTATAGAACTAAGGCCCACTCCCATTTTAAAATACTCATTAACACCTTTCGTTTGATGCCCATATTGTACAAACAAATTCTAGGGTCACCCCTGGTCCACCTTTATGGCGATATCTCGAAACGGCGTCCACCTATGGGACTAAGGATTACTCCCTTTTAAAATAGTTATTAACACCTTTCTTTTGATACCCATATTGAACAAACAAATTCTAGGGTCACCCCTGGTCCACCTTTATGGCGATATCTCGAAACGACGTCCACCTATGGAACTAAGGATTACTCCCTTTTAAAATACTCATTAACACCTTTCATTTGATACCCATATCGTACAAACGCATTCTAGAGTCACCCCTGGTCCACCTTTATGGCGATATCTCGAAAAGGCGACCACGTATACAACAACCACCAATATACATCATCACCACCACTCCCTTTTAAAACCCTCATTAATACCTTTAATTTGATACCCATATCGTACAAACACATTCTAGAGTCAACCCTGGACCACCTTTATGGCGATATTTCGAAACGGCATCCACCTATAGAACTAAGGCCCACTCCCTTTTAAAATACTCATTAACACCATTCGTTTGATGCCCATATTGTACAAACAAATTCTAGGGTCACCCCTGTTCCACCTTTGTGGCGATATCTCGAAACGGCGTCCACCTATGGAACTAAGGATTACTCCCTTTTAAAATACTCATTAACACCTTTAATTTGATACCCATATCGTACAAACGCATTCTAGAGTCAACCCTGATCCACCTTTATGGCTATATCCCTAAATGGCGTCCACCTATAGAACTATGGCCCACTCCCTCATAAAATACTCTTTAATGCCTTTCATTTGATACACATGTCATACAAACACATTCCAGGGTTTCCCTCGGTTCATTTTCCTACATGGTTATTTTCCCTTATGTTGTCACCATAGCTCTCAACTGAGTATGTAATGTTCGGTTACACCCGAACTTAACCTTCCTTACTTGTTTCTTTTAATTTAGTCCTATCTGCTGTATTTGTTGTAACATTTAGAATTTTGTAAGGTTCAGCTATTTCTTTTCGTTTCTTGAATTGTCTACCTCCCCGCTTCTTCTTTGGATTTTGGGGCAGGTACTTTTGGGGATTTCTTCTGTTTTAGGCAATTTGTTCCTTCGCCGATACTCTTCTATAGTTATCGGTTTCGGACCTTGCTTATCGGTTTTATTTTTTACGATTTTTTCCGAAATTTTTATAAAAATCCTTGATTGTGTTTTCACACTTCTCAAAATTCTATGGAATTCCTCCTCTGTTGTTATTTCATTCATAACCATGAAATAACTGAAACTTATATGTGTCAAAACTTAACTGAATATTTTGTAAGACGTCCTAAACATTCCAATTTACTTAAATATAGAACTTTTATTTATTTAACGTTTAATTGATTCTTTTTCTCTTTAAATTTTACATATATTTTTTTCCCAATAAAAAATTCCTAGGCAAAGATATAATTTTTGCCAATGGTGAAGCGTCACAGGGCCGCTCAATTTATTCTAAAGATTAAAATATACTTACACTAATTGTGTCCAACTGGGTGCCAGTTTTTCTTCATGTCTGGTAATGTCTAGCCATGTACAAGGTTAGATAATATGTTTATGTTGATGGCTGGTAATGTTTTCTCAACGTCTGCCGCTAGTCATAATTTTCCATCAATATTCTACTTCCTTATGCATCACAAATTTCATTTTATATACCATCCATTATGTTGCTAAAGTAATGTGCTGCCATTTATTGTTGCTGTTGTTGAAAAAGGATTTGGTCGCCTTGTTTATCTAGGTTAATCCATCAATCCTAGCTTCCAATACTTTGCGTTTGTTAAATTATTTGTGGGTTATACCATTATCCGTGGAATATCCTCTAGCCAGTTTGTGGCTCTTATTTTTATACTTTAAAAGAAACTTGTTAAACTGGCAGGATCTCTGTTCAGTTAGATTATTTTTTGCAGTTTTGATATTTTAATCTAGACTAGCATGATCGCCATGTAGTGTGTTGATAGTAAAGTTAAACAAAAGTATAAGCTCAGTAGGGCTAATGCTCAGCGCAGACATCAGAATTCCCTTATTCATGAATACTTTCTATTTTATACAAAGTTCTTAACCTATACATATGTCTATATATACATTCTTACATTAATAATTACATACAAGAAGTGCATGACTCAATAGTAAAAAATGCTTTATCAGCGAATTATTATATTGACCTACATATTGGCAATATGATTCCTACTTGAGCAATTTGGGTATGAACTTGTGGTAGTTACCTGGGTCCAATGAACGAGCGTTTGTAATGTAAAGCGTGTTGGAAATGGGGTGAATTCCACGCGATACTACACCATATCGTACAAACAAATTCTAGAGTCACCACTGGTCCATCTTTTTGGCGATATCTCGAAACGGTGTGCACCTATAGCACTAAGCATGTGTATCAAATGGAAGGTGTTAATGAGTATTTTAAAAAGGAGTGGGTCTTAGTTCCATAGGTGGACGCCTTTTCGAAATATCGCCATAAAGGTGGACGAGGGGTGACTCTAGAATTTGTTTGTACGATATGGGTATCAAACGAAAGGTGATAATGAGTATTTTAAAAGGGAGTAGGCCTTAGTTCTATAGGTGGAGGCCTTTTCGAGATGTCGCCATAAAGCTGGACCAGGGGTGACTCTATAATGTGTTTTTACGATATGGGTATCAAATTAAAGGTACTAATTAGGGTTTTAATAGTGGTGGTAGTTGTATATGTGAAGGCGTTTTCGAGATATCGACCAAAATGTGGACCAGGGTGACCCAGAACATCATCTGTCGGGTACCGCTAATTTAGTTATATATGTAATACCACGAACAGTATTCCTGCCAAGATTCCAAGGGCTTTTGATTTCGCCCTGCAGAACTTTTCATTTTCTTCTACTTAATATGGTAGGTGTCACACCCATTTTACAAAGTTTTTTCTAAAGTTATATTTTGCGTCAATAAACCAATCCAATTACCATGTTTCATCTCCTTTTTCATATTTGGTACAGAATTATGGCATTTTTTTTTCGTAATTTTCGATATCAGAAAAGTGTGCGTGGTCATAGTCGGATTTCGGCCATATTTTATACCAAGATAAAGTGACTTCAGATAAGTATGTGAACTAAGATTAGTTAAGATATATCGTTTTTTGCTCAAGTTATCGTGTTAACGGCGAGCGGAAGGACAGACGGTCGACTGTGTATAAAAACTGGGCGTGGCTTCAACAGATTTCACCCATTTTCACAGAAAACAATTATCGTCATAGAATCTATGCACCTACCAAATTTCACAAGGATTGGTGAATTTTTATTCGACTTATGGCCTTAAAAGTATTCTAGACGAAATAGATGAAAAAGGCCGGATTCACGCCCATTTTGAAATTTTGTTTTATTTTTGTATTTTGTTGCACCATATCATTACTGGAGTTGAATGTTGAGATAATTTACTTATATACTGTAAAGATTTTAAATTTTTTGTTAAAATTTGGCTTTAAAAAAATTTTTTTTTAAGTGGGCGTGTTCGTCATCCGATTTTGCTAATTTTTATTTAGCATACATATAGTAATAGGAGTAGCGTGCCTGCCAAACTTCATAATTATATCTTCAACGACTGCGCAATTACAGCTTGCAAAACTTTTAAATTACCTTCTTTTAAAAGTGTGTGGTGCCACGCCCATTGTCCAAAAGTTTACTAAATTTATATTTGCGTCATAATGTCAACGCACCTACCAAGTTGTATCGCTTTATATGTCTTTGGTAATGAATTGTCGCACTTTTTCGGTTTTCCGAAATTTTCGATATCGAAAAAGTGGGCGTGGTTGTAGTCCGATTTCGTTTTAAATAGCGATCTGAGATGAGCGCCCAGGAACCTACATATTAAATTTCATCAAGATACCTCAAAATTTACTCAAGTTATCGCGTTTACAGGGGGACGGACAGACGGACGGACGGACGGACGGACATGGCTAAATGAATTTCTTTTTTCACCCAGATCATTTTGATATATAGAAGTCTATATCTATCTCGATTAGTTTATGCCGTTACGGATTACCGTTATGCGAACAAAGTTAACATACTCTGTGAGCTCTGCTCAGCTGAGTATAAAAAAAATACGAGATACATAAGTATACTTAAAAACAACGATTTCCCGGAAAATATTAAAAAACGTTAATTAATAACACCATGAATGTAGAGCATCACAGAACAAAAACCCAACAAATTTTTAGTCGGTGACGTACGTACAAAAATTGTCAGAACGCCTAACCAAATCAAACTGTTATGACAGAAACAAAGTAAACATAGCTCACAAGCCTTCAAATACTATTACAAAAACAAAATTACAGAAAGCGGATGACACTGGAGATGCTTCACTTAATAAATACACCAACAGATATTAGACTGAACTACAAAATTGATACGGACAATTGACACATATTTATAAACATTTGCTATCAAACAAATAGACAGTACAAGCTCCAAATTACGATGGATGGATGTGTAAAGCAATGTAATTAAGGCAATGTATGTATATGTTTTTTTTTAATATGTAAGATGTAAAGATATAAAATAAAAAATGTTTTGCTTTTAGTTCCTTGAAGATGGTTACCAAAATAATAAACTAAAAACCAATGTTTTTATCACGGGCCGACCTAGATCCGGCAAACCATAAATAATATACCTAGTTACTTTAATATTTGTCTTCTACCAAGCTTCAACAAATTGAAATATACTACATAGTTAGTTAAATAACACAATGTTACAAAATAAATCTTAAAGATCTAAAAATGACTGCATACAAGATTTTCCCTGAAACCTCCTGTACAATCCGCAACAAGGTTTACACTTAACCGAGTCATCCCACGTACCCACCAGTATGAATTTACACTAGGATATGACAAAAAAAAACACAATAATCCTATGATTTCACTGTTGCCTTCCAATACTTCGGAGAAAATGGGCAAATAGTCAGCTCAGATACGTATCGTGGCGAATATTCTCAGTTCCATACATCACTATGCTGCTAGTAAATAAATGCACAAAAACAGCAACGTAAGCAGCCACACATATGTACATTAGGGTGGCCCTTCGTTGTATGGAGGGAAAAAAAGTGTATGCATTCTTGATCTCACCCCCTAAAAATATGCGAATAGCTCAAAAACGAATATACGCAAAGTTTTAGGGCTTGAAATCCTGAAAAATTACGAATTTTTACAATTTCCCGTTTCAGGCTTCCATATTTCTAAACGCTACGAATATTTACTGCTTTTCCATACCCGTAGTAAGATCTGTATTTTCTTACTTTTCTATAATGGCCAGAATCTTCAAAATCGGTCGATCAATAACAGAGTTACAGTTAAAAATACATATATATTGCTTTCGACAAACAAATATGAAAAGTAAATTAAGTCTGTGCAAATGTGTTGCACGTGCATGCTGAAGCGTCACATGCTTGTGATATACGGTTATAACCGTTATGGCTTGGAAAACTACTTCCAGAAATAACAGGTCGTGAAAAGGTGGAACGACTTCCAGTTGTTGTTACTTACAGAAATGGCGAACAGATAATAGGAGCTCCAAAATTATATGCTGCAACAGGCTCAAAAATAGCTGATACGTTGTATGAACTATTATTTGAATGGGATCTGAAGGACGATATTGTGGCTTGTTGTTTTGATATGACATCGGTTAACACAGTTGTTATAAAAGAAGCTGCAACGTTATTAGAAAAAAATCTTGAGCGAAAACTTTTGTATATACATTGTCGTCATCATATTTATGAAGTTTTGCTGAGAGGGGTTTTCGAATGTTATTTTCTAGTAAATACTAGTAAGGACGTCCAGTTATTTCGCCGATTTCAGGAAAAATATCGACAAAAATATTTTTAAAGATTTTCTTCAAAAGAACGAATGGAAATTACTTTTAAGCGATAGCAAAGATACTATTATAAATTTCTCTAAGGAAGAGTTGAAAAAGAAAATGTTAATTCAGATAATTCCCTATAGTCATCTCTTACTGTCTATATATGTATCTAGGAGCAAGTGGTGGCATAAAGTTTCGTGTACCAGGGCCCACTCATCATGCTCGGTAGATGTCTAAGGCATTGTATTGCTTAAAAATCTATTTATTTCGTGAACAGTCTAAACTTACGGAGTATAAAGAGAATTCGATTCTGCATTGCAGACCTGCTCTGGGTATAATGTCCACAGGAAGGACCGCGAGAGCGGAAATGGAGGCGGCCTCGCGTTTATTATACACCACTCTGTGCAATATTATATATTTGATCCTGGCATCGACCGAAGGGACAATGTCTTAGAACGTCAAGGCCTATCTGTCCGGTCAGGCGATGCAAATCTAGAAATCATCAACATCTACATCCCTCCTGTCACCTGTTGCCCCAGTGGATACCGCCGTAAAATCGAGGCCTTACTCACTGGCAACAATCGCATTATCTTAGGCGATTTCAATGCCCATCACGACCTATGGCATTCAAACTTGCGGGCGGACAGTAGGGGTGAGATGTTGGCGGATCAAATAGAAGAAACGACGTTCTGCACAATAAACGGAGACGCCCCCACACGTATGGTAGGAAGCTGTCATAACACGCCAGATATCTCAATCGTGAGCGCAGAACTCGTAAACTGCGTCAACTGGCAGCCGATGGTAACATTGGCATCCGACCACCTGCCCATACTTATTTCGTTCGAGCGTACCGCCGACTTCATCGTCACCGAAAAAACGCACTTTCATAAACTTCAAAAAAGGAAAGTGGGAAGAATATAAATCTGCAACAGACAGCAGCTTTGCTGCCCTCCCTATCCCGACTGATGCCCGCCAAGGGGAGCGTGCCTTCCGTAAGGTCATTGAACCCGCCTCGGCACATTTCATTCCCGCCGGGAGAATTCCCGAAATCCGGCCCCACTTCCCGGCGGAGGCCACGAGCTTAGCGAGGGAACGCGACCTTATAAGACAGCTTGATCCAGGCGACCCCAAATAAGGGATATAAACCAGCGCATCAGATTGCTTGTGGACGAACACAAGCGGGCGAAATGGGAAGAGCACCTAAGAGGTTGTAACCTCTCTACCGGTGTAGGTAAACTTTGGTCCACCGTAAAGTCCCTATCGAATCCGACTAAGCACAAAGACAAAGTTTCCATCGCCTTTGGCGATAAGGTGCTGTCGGATGCGAAAAAATGCGCGAGCGCTTTCTGCCGACAATATATAATGCATCCTACGGTCGACAAAGATAGACGGAGAGCCAATAGACACGCACATAAACACAAATTCAGCGCGTCACCAATCACCGTCACCGCTAGAGAGGTTGAGGACGCCATTGGTCGCGCTAAACCATCCAAAGCAGTGGGCCCAGACGGCATAGCCATGCCGATGCTTAAAAACCTAGGGAAAGAGGGTTTCAAATATTTAGCGCATGTCTTCAACCTGTCTCTCTCCACCTTTGCCATACCCGAGAAATGGAAAATGGCCAAGGTGGTCCCGCTACTAAAGCCTGGGAAGCCAGCTAACATAGGTGAGTCATATCGTCCGATATCTCTCCTATCGCCAGTGGAAAAAAACGCTTGAAGCCATTTTGCTCCCTTATTTCCAAGCACATTTGCAGCTAGCCCCTCATCAGCATGGCTTCAGAAAATTCCATAGCTTTACCTCCGCGCTAAATGTCATTAGCACCCAGATAAATTGCGGTTTGAATCAATACCCCCACCATAGAACAGTACTCGTAGCGCTAGACCTATCAAAAGCCTTTGATACGGTCAACCATGGCTCATTACTGCAAGACCTGGAAGGGTCTACCCTTCCCCCATGTCTTAAAAGGTGGACCGCAAATTATCTGGGTGGTCGGCAGGCATCGGTGCAATTCAGAAACGAAACATCAAAACCAAGGAGAATTAAACAAGGGGTGCCACAGGGTGGTGTCCTATCCCCACTTTTGTTTAATTTCTACATATCTAAGCTACCTTCACCACCGGAAGGAGTCACAATCGTTTCCTACGCCGATGACTGCACAATAATGGCCACAGGCCCAGGCCCAGAGATCGATGAGCTATGCAATAAAATAATAAGCTATCTCCCTGATCTCTCCAGTTTTTTCGCCTCGCGAAACCTGGCATTGTCACCGACTAAATCTTCCGCGACCTTATTTACAACATGGACGCCCCAAATGTCGACCATATTGAACATCCACGTCGCTACCGACTGTCCTACACCCCAAAATCTTGGGTGTGACGTTTGATCAGGATCTACATTTTGGTGCGCACGCAACCGCAATTGTTCCGAGAATTCAGAGCCGTAATAAAATCCTCAAATCCCTTGCTGGCAGTACCTGGGGAAAAGATAAAGAAACGCTCATGACCACATACAAAGCAATTAGCCAGCCGATTACGTGCTACGCGTCACCCATATGGTCGCCAAGCCTAAAAACTACCCACTGGACGAAACTACAGGCCTGCCAAAATACTGCTCTCAGAATCGCCACGGGCTGTCTTCTTATGTCCCCAGAACACCATCTGCATAATGAGGCGAGAATACTCCCCATCAGGGAGAGAAATGAGATGGTGACCAAACAGTTTCTGTTGAATACTCAGAAACCTGGGCATCCCAACAGACATCTGATTGACGAACCAGCACCGCCTAGGGGCCTAAGGAGTCATCTCCGTAAGCATTTTGAGGAAATACGGCACCTGAGAACCCAGCCGTATGAAGCGAAAAAACACAAGCACGTCCTTGGTGAACTCCATAGACAGGCGTCGGACCTTTATGTCGGGAATTGCCCGGTGAATCCAGTACTTGAAGAAAAATATCCATAACTCGCGGAAGAGGAACGCATACTCCCCAGGGAAACGCGTGTCACTCTTGCTCAGCTTCGTTCTGGATACTGTAACAGGTTAAACTCTTACCTATCAAGAATCAACCCCGACATACAAAATGTATGCCCCGCTTGCAATGTGTCCCCACATGACACCAACCATCTCTTTAATTGTAATGTGGAACCAACGCCTCTAACACCCCTTTCCTTATGGTCCACCCCTGTTGAAACGGCAAGTTTCCTTGGACTCCCGTTAGAGGATATTGATGACAATTTGTGATCGGTCGCGGCTATTAGGTGGGGCGAGCATTGCTACAACAACAACAACAACAAGAATTCGATGGCAAGTATATGCGCGTTTATTATACAATTCTATGTTAAGCTTTGTTTTAACTGTACCAATCCTCATAGAGCACCTCTTCAAGACTTGTCTTTTATTAAAGAAATTTATAAATACAGAAATGTTAATAAAAAAATATCTGACATTGCAATAAAAAAGTTTTGTAACCACCTATGGTACCTGTCTTAGAAATGTATTGCATTGGCATTGATCGATGATGACATTTCTTGTACCATGAAGAAAAAGATTGTGGAAAAAATCAAAAGCATAGACAACTGGGACAAGGAAACAGAAAATTGAAAGAGGCTACTCTTAAGGCCCAATGAAATCAATAAATTCATAGAAAAAGAACTACACGATTTTGTTACATGAAATACAATAGATTTTTTTGGTCGGTTTGGGATATCATCTCAATTTCTGGAGGTAGATCCACTATATTGGAGGGATACAGAAACCTATAAAAAAGCTAAGGATACTGTTATAAATATAAAAGTAGTCAACGACACAGCAGAACAAGGAGTAAAACTTTTGGAAGAATATAATAGAATACTTACAAATGACGAACAAGAAAAACAATATTTATTACAAGTTGTAACTGATTACAAAAAACAATTTGAATCACATAATAAATCATCATTAATTATATCCTAGGAAATAATATCATACTATATTGTATACATATGTATTTTCAAAAAAGTTTATAATAAAAAATTTGAAACAAACTCATTTACGTATACTCATTATATACACATTCTTCAAGTAATGACACCGTGTTTAAGGCATAATTTATTTTATTACTTTATTATTATTTGTCCACTTTTTGTTTTTTTAGATTTATTTGAAAGTCAAATATCTCTAAAACTTACTAATAACACGATAAATTACGTTTCGCCCATAACAAATGAAGTAGGGTTGACCAACTTTAAGAAATTGTAAAAATTCGTAATTTTTCGAGATTTCAACCTCTTTGCGCCACCTCTAACCCTTTTTCTATTGACCTAAAACTTCGTATATTCTAGTTTTTAGGCTATTCGCATATTTCTAGGGGGTGAGATCGGGAATCGGCACACTAATGTACATGTAAACATCAATGCAAGCTGCCACACATACATGTAAACCGCTAAGCTAACAGCCATATATCTAATACACCTATAATGCTCGCTATGAATTTTGAATTCGAAATCAAAAACAAGGCAGCCTAAAAAATTTGTGTGATTGTAGCAGCATAAGTGTGACAAGAAAAAAATTATATTTAGGTACATTCGATTATTTAATACAAAAACAAAAACATTTTAACAGCAATATATCGGCACTCTGATGTTTGTGAGTGAACCTAGCTTGCAGCAGCAATGCAGGAGTATTACATACATATATGCTAACAGCAAAGAGAATATTTCACGTACATATATTTAGTCGGCAGCTTAGAGCAAAACTTGGTACTTACACATACTCGCATATACACGCGTATAACTAGAAGAGAAACGTAAATATCAGATACATTAAGGATACATAAATAAGCAGCTGTTCGCGAAAAGTCTAGACTTTGGGAGAAATGGGTGAATTAGGTATCCTAGAGTATAAAAGCAGCGCAAGTTAAGAATAAGGAATCAGTTTGATTTTAACACGCTTTTAGTACGCGCGTAAATAAATTGTAAAGTATTACTATAACAATATTGTTGTGAATAAAGAACATTTTGTTGTACTGAATATTGAGTTATTTATTCGACAGTTCAGAGATTCGAACGTTAACAGAAGCTGAAAAATAATAAGGAATTCCCCAAAATTCGTTACAATTCGTGTCAGAAGATTGCCTAAATTCCAGAAGAAAACAAGCATGGCCAAGTGAAGTGATTTGAAGATCCAGCAGCTCAAAAAGGAGTTGGAGAACCGTTGATTGAATACAACGGCATAAGTCGAACTTACAGCAGGGCTACGAGAAATTATGGAGTCGGAAGGAATTAATGTTGGAGAGTGTGTCTTTCACCTTGATAGCGACGAGATAACAACAAAAATGGAAGAGAAAAACGAAGCACCGCAGAGAATGGCAAACACAGACCTGAGTATGATTTTAGCGGCTACAATATCTGCACAAACGGCCACGGTGTCTTTGCAGCTAGAAGAACAGAAGACATATAGGAAGTCTCAACTGGAATCGCAGTTTTACATCCAAGATGAAATCCCAAGAGACACGCATAACATATAAGATTGAAAGAAAGGAGACGCGTATTTCAGAAATGTCATTTCAACTGGAAGAGCAAAAGACATATATGGCATCCCAATTGGATGAACAGACAACACACATGACGTAACAAATTGCAGAACAATTAAAATAACATAACATTTCACGCATAACATTGCAACTCGAAGCACAAAAAGAGCGTATCTCAACAAAGCTGGAGGCACAGGAAACAAAAGTCTCATCGCAGCTGGAAGCTTTTAGTGAACGACAAGATAAACTGGAGGCCTATATGTATGCTTTGAAAGATTACAATTTAACCGTCCAATTACTTCAACGTCTACTCAGAAGGTAAACCCACCAACGTTTGATGGTTCTGTTCCTTTCCAGGTATTTAAGCTTCAATTTGAAAAGACTCAGCAGCGATTAACTGGAATGCCGATGGTAAAGTTGCTGCAGTGTTCGTGGCATTGAAAGGGCCTGCAGCTGAAATCTTACAGACTATTCCAGAGGGCGAACGGAACAGTTATGAAGCATTGATGGCTGCTCTAGAGAGGTGATACGGAACCAAGCATAGAACACAGATATACCAAATGGAGTTACTGAACCGCTACCAGAGAACTGGTGAAACATTTCAAGATTTCGCGGCGGATATTGAAAGATTGGCTCACCGTTCAAATGCGGACGCACCTGTGGAATACACTGGAGAGAGTTAAAATTCAAAGTAGAAAGGCGAGACTGGGTGAACACAATATTGGAGCACTGAAAGGATCGCAAAAGCGGAGTGACAGAGTAATCAAATGCTTTAAATGCGGGAATCCAGGTCACATTACACGTCATTGCGATCTTGACCTTAGTGGTTCCAACAGCATAGGTGGTCTTAAGAACAAAGCTGGAAGAAATGAGCAAGAACTAGCCAGATGCAAGGATCGAGAGCTAGCTCCATCTATTGAATGTCCCCTGATCTCAGTATCACAAATCGGAAGAAGACGCAGAGTCCCACTTGAAATTCCTTAAAGAGGAAAGTAGAATTGCTTTTGTATTGATTCAAGTCTATCTGCATGCACTCGTATCTTGGATTCCAGACTATCGATCCGTATTCTAGTATCGGTCTGACTAATGTGGTGAAAAGGGCTTTAGTTACATAAGGGTCATTAAATTCTTTGGACCACCGTTTCGCCAAACACCTCTAGCCTTATTGACAATAGCATTAATATGAAGGTTGAAACTAAGTTTTGTCGTGACTCCCAAGTCCATAAAATAGTTTTGTATGAATTAAGCGGGGGTTGCCCTTATTGCTTTAAATGTATGAAAACATTTATTTTAAACCGCCACAACAACAAGCATATCTTTAACACATGATTACATATAAATTATATACTGTGTAAAAGAATAAAATATGCAAGGAAGACAATTGGGATAAAGTTTACAACTAAGGCATGACGTGGCTGAATGCGCTTGTAACACTTCAACCATCGTAGGAGTACGGGTGCCAATCCCACTTCCTTGAGAAAATGCCTTGAAGAGATTTACAAGGTATAATCTAAACAGCTGTCGCCTTGTCCTTCGTGATGTCACGTTGTTTACATTTTTCCCAAATTATTAAAAAAGTTTGATTAAGTTCACTAAAATTGGCCTTCGCAGAGTCAAATCTAAAACTAGAGTCGTATTTCGTAGCAATGCTACTCAGAGAATTTCTTTCGAATTCGTATACTATTTCCAGGGAAGGATGGTAAGGGTCTTCAGGTACAGCAAGATGTTCACCCCCGGCTAAGAGTCCATTTTGATGTATCGTCAACAAATACCAAATCAACCGAACCGAACATATTAGGAATTATATTCATCTGTTTGCGTTAAAGTTCAGCTATTTCGGCTAAAAATTCGTAGTTGGACAATTTGGAAGAATGTGGTCCATAATATATGCGGGAGATTAAAGTTACCCAGGACTATCATCGAATCAATGGGCTTCAACATTGATTTAACAATTTTCAGCAGGGAAATATGATCCATATACACCGAAGGGTCAGAAGATGGTGGGATATAGCAGACGGCAATATAGACACAACCCATTCCGAGCATGATGCTAATGCATTTGACTTCTGTAGAATCGATAACGTGTAAATTAGTCTCAGCTGAAGGCATAGAAGAATGTACCGCAAGCAAAACTCCACCTCCAATTCTGTTCAAGCGGTCATTTGTGTATATTTCGTAATCATGGTACAGAATATAGGATCTAATTTTTGAGGTTTTAGCCAAGTTTCGGCTAAAGCGATAATATTGTAATTGCAGTTAAACGATTCCAAATACAATTAAATTAGTTTAGTGTTTAATCCGATTTAACGTTCCGTTTTTTTATGCAATATTGTTATAGAGGAAGTGTAGCAAGATTTGGGATATAAGCGTTACGCCTATGCTAGAATTCCCACACAAAAGCACTGTGCGTCCAAAAAAATTATTTAATATATAATAAAATGTTGTGCGGATACATCAATCCTAAAAGGTGAAATATCTCCAGGATAGTTAAAATTTTATTTTCGAACCGTCACGATTTCTGCTTAGCGATGATGTGCGACTGCAGGTCCTTTTCTGTACTGTCTCTATATACAATAGTCAGGGGATTCCGTAGAAGGGTTTTGGGGATCCTGGACTGCTTTGGGTTTGAACTGTTAAGGGACTTGGGGATGTCAGAATTATAAATTCAAGAGTTGCAGGTGAAACAACTACGAGTGCAGCAACTTCAGCACCGGCATGGAGCAGTTGAGGAACCACTGGTAGGATTACAATTGCTATGTGGAATATTTTTATGTCATTCGGATATTTGGTTAATTGAAAAATAGCACCGCGGATTATATAGAAAAAATAAAAAAAAATGAAAATAGCTGTTAGATAGGGATACGCTATATGGGCAGTTTGAGATGCGCTGTGATAATACTGGACAAACCGCGCAAACAGCTGTGACACTGAAGAAAGACAAATGAAGTGTGCACGCAAAATCAAAAATAAAAACAATTACACTAATAAAACGTATGCCTATCAACAGCAAAAACACTCAGCTGTTCAACTGTAAGTAAATAAGTCTGTGTATATGCAAATTGATAAACAATTTTAATTTTAATATTAAAAATTTAACTAAAACAAACTGAAATTTAATTAAATTTTTTGACGTAGCACATTCAATGATTTCACCCCAAATACAATAGTCCTCCTACTACACACCTCCAAACCGTGATAACGGATAAAAAACCGGGTTTTCGTACGTTTGAACCCTCACGAGCCTATAGCTTTGTTGATTATAATTCTCAGTTTCTTTCCGGATCTTATAAGAAGAGATTTAGATCTTTCCAACGATATATATATTAACTAGGAAAGCATAACAGAACTATGAACATATTACCAATGAACCAATTTTTTCATCTTTTTTCGGATTTTGTCAACTTTGGTGCTATTTGTACGCAATAATTTATATGCAGACTGGACCAACCCTGACTTGCGTTTAATAAGTATTTGGTTTTGAAATATATTCAAAACTGACGGAGTTATTCAAGTTTTCATGAAAACAAAATTTGGAAAAATATATCAAAAGGACTGTGTACTTGGCAATGGTTGTCTAACATGACTGTAACTTATGCAGTTCTCAACCGGTTTCAAGCTTTTTACCAGTTTTGGATAGACAAAGCTCATTCTTTAAATTGACACTTTTTAGAATATGTTTGAATTTGTGTGTATCCATCCAACAAACCAAACTTTTTTGTTCAGCCAGTTTTAAATATATTTAAGAAAACAAATACCACAAGTTTACAAATTCAGGTCAGCTTTTGGATCTGAGCAGATAAGAACGATACTTAACTATATTTGATATGGGGAATTCGAATCGGCATTCAGTTTTTTAAGATTGATTCTAGTTTCTGAGTTCTCGCATTATAGCACAATTGTGCTGTTATAGCAGCTTTTAAATAGTGACACTTCTTGCTAAGTCATTTCCACTGTAACTGTAATACTATGTTCAAACAGAAAAATAAATTGAGGCAATTTCGATTTTAATTGAGTGGTGTTCATAGAACTCAATTTAGCTTACACAATAGTAATTTGATAGCTGGTTGGCTCATCTCTACAGCAACAACATACCTTTGTTAAGATGTCAAAATGTACGTGTTGATATTAGGTGAATGGAATGGAATGAAAACAAAAACTTTGAAATTTTTTGTGTTGTTAGAAAATGTGTTCAATGTTTTGGTTTCATTTTGAGTTTGCCAATTTCTTCTGACAATCCCTACTCCAGTGAAATGAAAAAAATAAAATCAGCTGATGAGATGAGCCAACCATATAGTTGAGCCATGCGCAAACTGAGGTTTAAATCTACTCAATAAACACACTTTACAAGGTTGCATTTGCAGTTTGAAACTATTTATTACGCAATTTTTTTCAAATTGGCAATTTATTATTACAATTTATTATATGAGGAATTGCGTCATAAATTGCCAATTTGGTGTGTGTTTATACCTAGTATAAAATAATATAAGTGATTAGAGCAAATAAAAATGCGGAGACAGTGTTGCAAAGTTGATTGAAAATGTTTTTGTTGTTTTTTATGCTTCTGGGATAGCCGCGCAACTGAACATCATTATGTGAGAAAAGAATGGCAAAGTCGTACTCAATATGAGCCTGGACAGCAAAACGTCTCCGCTGAACCACTTGTAAATCCACAAGATATTTTCCTGCCACCTCTTCACATTAAACTAGGCCTTATAAAGAACTTCGTCAAAGCATTAAACCGTGAAGGACCGGCTTTTCAGTACTTAGTCAAGTTATTTCCTAAATTGTCATATGCAAAAATCAAAGAAGGAATATTTGCCGGACCTGATATTAGAAAATTATTGGCTGATAAAAAATTTAACAAATGTTTAACGCCCGATGAAGCAGTCGCATGGGCATCTTTTCAAAATATCGTTCACCACTTTCTTGGTAATCACAAATCCCCTAATTTTAAGGAAATTATTGGCGGTATGTTGGAAAATTATCGAAAGATTGGAGCTAGAATGTCTCTAAAGATGCATTTTCTGCATTCCCATCTCGATTTTTTTCCCCGAAAACTTGGGTGATACGAGCGACGAACAAGGAGAGCGGCTACACCAAGATCTAGCCAACATTGAAAGACGATACCAAGGATTTTGGGATGAAGGCATGATGAGCGACTACTGTTGGACTCTAATACGCGAAACAGATACTTAACAATAAAAAGGGCAAATTTCCACCAATCTTCATTTCTGATTTGTTACTTTTAAGTTAACAAAATGAATATTATTTGACAAAAATCTTTAAAAATG
Source organism: Eurosta solidaginis (assembly GCA_029619165.1). Lineage (NCBI taxonomy): Eukaryota > Metazoa > Arthropoda > Insecta > Diptera > Tephritidae > Eurosta > Eurosta solidaginis. The sequence continues at coordinate 19,300 of JARSSU010018896.1, forward strand.
AATTTATTGAGTGTATTAAAAACTAGAATCAATCTTAAAAAACGGAATGAAGAATGGGATTCAGCGTCATAAATTGTCTTAAAAACCACTTTTAGTTGCCTAGATCCAAAACCGTGTATACTTGTGTACTCAATAACCTCATAATTAATTTTCAATTCCGATGCAAGTCAGGGTTAGTGCAGTCTGCAAATAAGTTTTCCTAGTTGATATGTATATCGTTTAAAAGGTCGTCATCTCTTTTATAAGATCCGAAAATAAACTGAGAATTGGTTTATAACCAACAAAGTTATTTGCTCGAAGGATCCAAAGGTACCCCGTAACTTACAATTTTGGAGGTGGCTGATGAAAATCTTGTATGTTGTCATTCTTAGATATTCATGATCATGATGTATTATTATTGATGAATGTTTAAACAGTTTTATTTCCAAAACAAGAATATTAATACATACAAATAAGACTGAGTTAGGAGGTTCATAAAGCTTTGTTCATAAATTAAAGAATAAAGTTTTGTGTACAAAATATTCAAAATGATTTAAAAAAGTCAGAAATTAATGTTGCGAAACGCTCTAGGCCTTGCAGATTTTCCAATAACAAAAAGGCGTTCTTTTTCTCCAGTCATATTGACGCAGTGTAAAATCGTGAGTCTATCTTTAGCCAGTTTTCCACCCGTGCATTTTTCACCATTTAATGCAAATGTTTTATCGGGTAATGCTCGGAAGAATAAGCCAGTCTCATCTGCATTATAAATATTTTGTGAATCATATCCCTCAATCAAATATGGTACTTTTGCGCAAAAAATTTTGACGTCATCTTGGTTTACGGCTTCTCCAGAAATTGTACGGAAAGTTATGCTGTTGAACATTTCCAGCCAGCCGGACGATGCACTAAAATCGTCGTAATTGAGTCTCACTGCAATTTCTTTAGCTTTGCTCCTTATAATTGTACCTGAAAGAGGAATGCTCTTATTTCGAGCCTTCACAAACCATTCGTAGCACAATTTATCAATATTAAGGCCTTTGGACGCCACCGTGGTGTGATGGTAGCGTGCTCCGCCTATCACACCGTATGCCCTGGGTTCAACTCCCGGGCAAAGCAACATCAAAATTTTAGAAATAAGATTTTTCAATTAGAAGAAAATTTTTCTAAGCGGGGTCGCCCTTCGGCAGTGTCTGGCAAGCGCTCCGATTGTATTTCTGCCATGAAAAGCTCTCAGTGAAAACTCATCTGCCTTGCAGATGCCGTTCGGAGTCGGCATAAAACATGTAGGTCCCGTCCGGCCAATTTGTAGGGAAAAATCAAGAGGAGCACGACACAAATTGGAAGAGAAGCTCGGCCTTAGATCTCTTCGGAGGTTATCGCGCCTTACATTTATTTATTTTAAGGCCTTTGGACTTCAGCAGACTCCTTTTTCTCTCCGAGTTGACGTCAGTGTCCCACAAACTTAAAATTTGATTTTTTTTTGATAATGCTAGCAGCTTGCCTTTTGCTGATCTTACATTTCTTTGCCAACTCTCGTGCACTTAGTTTTTCTTTCTTATGAATGTCAATGACATTAACTTTGTCTTTAATACTCAACACTACTTTAGCCATTGCGATTCACGTACGTACACACATAAGAAGATACTAACTACGTGTATGCAATAGGTACAAACATTTTTATGTTTTTTACTGTATTGAAAACAGGATCTTCGTATTTAGGGGATTCCCCTACATCCATGCACGTATTAGAGAATAAGCAACAGCTGTACGAATATGGTAAAGAGTAAATGAAAAAAAAGTGTTGTAAGCTGTCCGGTTATGGGAAATTAAAAAGCCATTTGGGGTAAAAAGCAAGTGTCCGCATCCTGTTATGGGAGGGTTGTCCGCTCAAAAGGGAAAAACTAAAAAAATGCTTAAGGATTTTTTTGGTACTGAAAAAGGCCGAGCGGGACCTACATGTTTTATGCCGACTCCGAACGGTATATGCAAGACAGATGAGTTTTCACTGAGAGCTTTTCATGGCAGAAATACACTCCGAGCGCTTGCCAAACACTGTCGAGGGGCGACCCCGCTTAGAAAAATTTTCTTCTAATTGAAAAACCTTATTTCTAAAATTTTGATGTTGCTTTGCCCGGGGTGTGAACCCAGGGCATACGGTGTGGTAGGCGGAGCACGCTACCATCACACCACGGTGGCCGCCATGAAAGTAAGTAAGGGTATTTCTGTGTAATTTTACAATTAAATTTTTACGCAGTTTTCGTTTCCAGCTACTACACTTTTTTTGGACCTTAGAAGTACAACAGTGCCAAATAGCATCCACACAAAACATGAACAAGAACAAGCATTTTGATCAGGTGAGCGTGGCTGTGTATGTGCGCGCTGCTACATATCCTACTTGTAAACTTTTACAGTGTACGCCGTGTAAAAATTTGAATATTGAATGACAGTTTAAGGTATCTTTAACCCTTTCGACCCGGTCTGTATAAACGATCTCAGAAATCGGTGAAAAAACTCAAGTAAAAATTTCTTAAATATCATTTTTGGAAATGCAGACCTGCCGTTCCCTTTCGCCTTAAGGCCTTACGCACGTTTTCACTACTAGATCCGTGCGGTTGCTTTTTGTTTTACAACCGCAATTATTTGCAATCTGTGACTGGCAAAATTTTGGCATAAAACTTGATTCTGGCTATGTGAAAGATCTTATATTTCTGCAATCTTTAACGTTCACATAGTTTTTTGACCGTCTACCTATCGAACCCGTTCGGGTTAAGGTTCAATAATAAATTTTTCAAACGCATTAGCAGTCGTTATTGTAAGATTCAAACGACGGAGCGTCGAGCAATGTTTAGAAAATTGTCTATTATTACACTCTAAGTTATTTGAAACAGATTTTTCCACATCTGAGTGGTGAAGCTGGAATTTAAATTTTCCTAAGAAATGCAATTTTCGACATATACGACACATTAACGATAAATTTTGAATGACAAATTGTCATCCTTGGATCAGCTCCTTGCAGCTGGACTGTTCCATGCCCTCCTGCTTCGGGAAGGTATAGAACCTAACCACGGTCCCAGGCTGTGGTTCTCAGACAGTCATACTCTTGTCAGTGTGTCACGTGTAAAAGATGGTTGAACCGTTCGGGGTGGTCTGGGTTAAAACCCAAGGTTCGTCGCCCTCCAAATTTCTATAAAGCCTTTATGCTCCCTGTTGTTCACGTCCAAGGAAGCCCCGCGGTTCACTCTCAGACGTACCTCCGACACCTTCTATCAGCGACGCTGCCGAGCAGGCCACATTACCTGTCCGCTGTTGCTCGCCCCAAATGGCGCCTCCACCTATCGCGGCCGCAGCAACCCCTCATTACAATCTACGTAGCATGGAAAGTAACAATGCCGAGCACCAGATTTTACCCCCGTCCTTCCCCTCCGTTTCCGACACACACGAAGGAGCCATCAACTCCTAGTCCCCCACACCATGTGTTCCGTATGCCAGCTTAGAATATTTACGATCGCGACATAGGTCCAATGCAGTTCATGCCTTGGCCGGTGCAACATTCATGGATGATCTGGGCTTTTAAACGGCAACCATCCGACTGTTCCATTCGTTGCACCTTGCTGCCAAAACACCAGTACCAACTCATCGACACCAGGTACTCCAGCAGCAATTGGACAGTTTACACGACAAAAACCTATATCCTTCAAGGCGCCTTTACCCATCTCTGTCTCCCAGAGTGAGAGACGACCTGCCAATTTCATTACCTCTGAAAAGTGGACTCTCCATCCCGACTGATGTCCGACGAGGCCCTACACGATATGATGCTGGTAAATGACAATAAAGTAGCTATAGCCTTCGGCGACAAAACTTTATCTGATTCGAAGAAATGTGCGAGCGCCTTTTGCCGACAATTTATAATGCATTCTTCTGTAGACCAAGCGAGACGTCATGCAAACAGCCGGACACATAAACACAAACACGACGTGCCACCCATTACCATCGCCCCCACAGAGGTTGAAGCAGCCATCCACAAGGCCAAACCCTTCAACTCAATAGGCCCAGACGGAATAGCAATGCTTATGCTAAAACATCTTGGCGCTGAGGGAATAAACTACATACCGCACGTTTTCAGACTGTTTCTGAAATCCTTTGTCATTCCTGAACTATGGAAAATGGCAAGGATAATTCCACTACTATAGCCTGGAAAACCAGCTAACGAAGGCGAGTCATATCGACCGATATAACTCCTTTCGCCAGTAGCGAAGACATTGGAAACCGTTTCGCTCCCTCAAATCTTCGCCTAGCCACGCACCAACATGGCTTCCGCAAAATGCCCAGCACCACCACCGCGCTCAATGCCATAAACACCCAGGTTAATTACGGACTAAATCAGGGAAAGCCACATCATAGGACGGTGCTCGTAGACTTTGACCTGTCAAAAGCTTTTGATACGGTCAACCACGGCACGCTACTCCAAGACATAGAAGGCTCACACCTTCCCCCTTTTCTAAAAAGATGGACCGCAAATTATCTGAATGGTCGGCAGGCGTCGGTTCAATTTAGGAACGAAATCCCAAAACCTAGGCACGATTGTGGTAACAGGACCTGGCCCTCCAATTGATGAATTAGTTTCTAAAATAAACAGCTATCTCCCCGATCTTTCCAGGTCCTTGCCATCCACAAATATTAAATCTAGCATTTTATTTCCACTATTTGGAACATTGTTAATCTGTACAAGAGATAAGTCTAACATGCAATTGAGAAACTCATGTTGAGCAGTGGGAGTTAAAAAGTTTGAATCACTTATATTAACCCAACTAACTGTTGGCAACTTAAAGTCCCTAACAACAATAAGTCGATCGTTATCTCCTAACTGCGAATGCAAATCGCAGATGGCCGAGCTATGACTAGCATAAACATCCATATCCGAACGAGGTGGTATGTACGAACACCAAGGGTGCAACACCAAGTTTAGAGCAAACTTAATGAGCAATATCATTTTCGGTAAGCGAGGAGTTTAATCGGGACACAAATACAGCTCTACGAGGTGGCACGGCAGTCACCTGCAAAGGAGTAGCAGGTAGCGCGCCAGAGAGCTGGGAAGATGCGGCCGTTGTAGGACAGTTGGCAGAAAGCACATTCTTTGACCTAGCATTGGTTATCGAGCCCGTCAATGAAGTATTATTTTTTGCAGGTACACTTGTATCGCTAGCAGCAACCGCAATATCGGTAACTGTTATTGTTGGAGCTAAAGATACATCTGGAGGTGTAGGAAGAATTGGGGTGTCCAGCGAAATCAACATTGGTGACGTAGAACAACCAGCCGCAAAGGTTCCACTATTAGTTGTGCATCGTTTAATTTGCCAGAGATCGTCTCGCTAGAAGTTTCGACAGAGCGTTGTGTAGGTTCCTGAGCTACATTGTTCATAACGTCTTTGGCAAGCCTGTTCGTATCGGTCAACGCGGTTGAAGGGACATTCTTATGAGAACAGCTTTGCCCCTGACTCGAAGAGAATTCGGAATCATTGTTGGGCATACATTTCTTACGTTTTGGGGATTCAGATATCACTTTCAATTTTTTAAAGTGAGCTTCCATCGTTGAATCTTTCGTTGAGGTCACGAAACCCAATAAAAATGTTATTAAACTTTTTCTGAGTTTGCCTCATAAAAGCACGCATGTCATTTTCTACGGAATGACAATCATGACATGTCCAGTTCAGTCCAAATTTGCTGGATATTAGGTCAACAACCCGACCACCTATGTGAGAGAAAACGGCACAGATAAAATGAGCCATATTATCACAGAGCCAACAATACACATAAGTAACACCACGGGAAATTTTCTTTTGACTGGTGCACTTCTTGACATAGCAATCCAACATAATTGCAAAGTTAAACAAACTCAAAAGAAAAATAGGCAAAAGAAACTATAAATAGTGGATAAATTGAACAGCTGTTCAAAAAATATGAGCGAAAGTTATTTTGGAGCACTGGATGTAAATCGCAAGACAGCGAATAGCTTGCAGTAAACACACCAGAAAGCAAAAAGGGCACACAATGACTTGCTAATAGCAGCTATCAACAAAAAGGTATGCAGTTATCACAAATTTTTGTGAAAATCTATTATCACATAGACTGGATGTTTAAATTGCACAAAAAGCCACTATTGCACTGTGTAAAGATTTAATACGAAATTAAACTTATAAACTGTTATATTATATTAATGAATATTTATAAAGATAAAACTTGTTTACAAAGGAAAAAGAATAACAATTCGAAGAGCGATTAAAAACATGTCCGCGCACGGTAGGTAACATTGCGAGAAGAAAATTTGTATATAACACAGTGAATGCGAGAATCAGCGCTGAAATTCTGTTTATTCCGTGTGCTTTGCTTTATGCCATTTAGTCTTGTTGTTCATTTGCAAGGGTGGGCATGAGCTTAGCACCTGCTAAGCGGCCATATACGTATACAACGAGCGAACGAAAAATGACTACTTCGTCAAAATCAGCGACTAAACACATTTAGTTTCCTTTCGACGTCCGTACAATAAGGAGGTGTCGCACGCAATATTACCAAAGAGAACGGTCGAAAAATACGTACTTTTAAATAAAAATTTTTCAATGTTGTCCCCGAAAAAGTGTTTGTAATTTTTTTGCATTTTTCAGAAGTAAAATATGGTAGTTTTAGTATTTTTAAACTGTTTTATTTAGCTTGACTTGACAGGCCGTTGTGAACGAATTTTGTACTTAAATTTTAGTAACTTTCCGATAAGGTACAAGCTTGAAACTTGGAATATAATATATTTCAAAAAATCGTATTTGTGGTCCGATTAGGCTCATATTTCATATCGCCGCTAGGTGGCGCAAGGATCGAAATATTATTTCATCTTCACATTAACAAGTTTGTTATTTATATGGTGATTCCACCATGTAAGTTGTTTTGTTAAAAATAGCAAACATAGGGAGACAATGCTTTATAAAAAATAATGAATAACAAAAACATAAGAAAGTAAATTAAAGCTCAACTCCATTAAACCATAAAATAGAAAAACTACGAAAAAATATATTTAATTAAATCATCGTAATTTAAAACGAAATTTGAAACTTTAATTCTTAGCAGATCTTCCAAGTGCGCATCAGTGAGCTTGCTTCTGTACGAGTTTTTAATACAAGCCATAGATGAAAACATTGATTCGCACATATAAGTTGTTCCAAACATCGAGTACATCTTAAAAATTTCAGCTTTCAATAAAGGGTATTTCTGCTCATCTATGACCTTCCAAAATTGAATTCCCCCTCCTAAAGGCAAGGCGAAATCATTGTCAAGTAATTTTATCTCTTCTTGCAGCCGCAGTTCCATATCTTCTACTGCACACAGCAGAGGGTTTTCGTATAAATGTATCAAAAGTTTAATTTTATTAAAATCATGAAATCTTTGTTGGTAACATTTTTTGAGATCTTCAAATGACGGCAAATATTGAGAGATCTTGTCTTGCATTTGAAATCGGCCACAGACATCCCTAGTATTTTTAAAATAATCTAAAATGCCTTCACGAAGCTGGTATACTAGAATATCAAGTCGCTTTTCGAATATTTCTAGAGCTGCAATATAGTCAAAAATAAATTTGTTATTTCCTTGAGTACTTATATTTAATTGCGAAAATAAAATTGACACATCACACAAAATGGCAAGGCTTAGCAAAAAATTAGGATCTTTTAATTTGCCTATCAATTCTTGAGTTTCAGTAGACGGATCCTCAGCGAAGAAACATATAACTTCTTCCCTCAAATTTAAAAGGCGCTCTAAACATTTAGCTCGGCTTAGCCATCTTACTTCAGTGTGAAGTAAGACATCACCGTATTCTGCCTCAATTTCTTCCAGAAATGCGCGGAATTTTCGGTGCATAAGTGCATTATGTCCACCACGTATTTTTTTTATAATTTTGACGGTGATTTCCATAGCCTGTTCCACCTTGAAACTTTTAGCAATTAATTGCTGTTGATGCAAAATGCAATGAAATGTGGGCACGTTTAGGCCATTGCGAATGAACTGTCCTACTAGTCCGTTTTTTGCACCAATCATTACGGGAGCACCATCAGTGCAAACTGACGATAGTTTGCTTTTATCTGCAAATCCAAACAATTCGCGTTCAATACACGCATAAATTGTGCTTCCCGTCACATTCAATTCGAGTCCTCGCAAACAAAACATATTCTCCGAAATGTCAAAGTTACCGTCAACAGTCCTCACACATACCAAAAGTTGACAGGTGTCACTAATGTCGGTACTTTCATCCAATGCAATGGAATAAGACCTGGCGGTTAAAAATTTTGTTTCAATTGTAAATATAAAAATCTTGAAATATCAGTTACCCGTCGCGTGATTGTACGTCGTGATAAGGGAATGTTTGGCTAACTCCAACCCTTGTATGTGATTCTTAAAGTGACTTAATGACCCAAAAATTTTAATTGCTTTTTAGTTTGCTATTGTAATTTATTGTCTTGCTGTAATTTGATATTGAGCGTGAAGAGTATGTTTACTTATTTTTATATCCATTTACATTTGCTTGCCATGTGTGATTTTTTGTGCTGACACATTTTTTTTTCTTTGTTTGGACATTTTTTTGTAATGAAGATTGATGGAAGAGCGTAGTAGTTTTAATTAAAGGGTCAACGGAGGGTACAGTGGATGCAAAAAAAAATTTTTTCATACCTTATACTTTTTATGTTTTCGATATTTTCCATATTTTCAGCATTTCTTTGACCTTACTTGTCATGCGATTTCTGCGGCGGCCACCAAAACAGAATCGTCATGACTTTTATGAAGAATTATTTTTATTTTTAACCGGTATTTGTCACTTTCACAAGCTTTTGGGTTTGTGCAATTGTTTAATCTTAGGGAGATGTAATAATAAATGTTAAACAAATGATTAAGAGACGAACGCTGATGAGTAGCGTTGGATAGCAATTGTTCGATCTTAGGGAACTTGGGTACCTACTTATTATTTTAAATTTGCCCACTCGAGTATATATTCAATTATTTTTCACCAACTTGTCCCTCAGGACAACTGTGTTTTTCCTTATAAATTTCAAGTCCTGGATTGGCGACATTTGTACAACATTTGTACAGGATGATAAGTAATTTTCCTCAGTCAATGTTATCATCTACAATCAGGTTGATTGTATTTCTTACGCTACCATTTTTCTATCCTAAGATGAAAACGAGCGCGACATGTCTTATTGCTGCAAATTTATATAGCGCTTTTAACATATATATATGGGTTCTCTTTGTGACTTTTTCTTCATAAATGTCTTATTGGCTGGTTGTAAAATTTTTGTATTTTTTTCATATGTCCACTGACGCAAATTTTACCAGGGCTGTTTATAAATCTTTTTCTATGACAGCCTTCAAGGATGTTATCTTGATAACTTCCATGGAAACTACTACTTTGAAGTATGCAAATTATTGATTTGCCATTAAATTGGGCAGGTCTAATGAAGCTGCCTTTAATGTCATTTAAGACATTTTGAGGGTTACTGTTTACAGGTTTATTTTGTGAACAGGTTTATTTTTAATTATTTGTTGCTCTTCCTCAGCTTTGGGTTTGGTTTTAAAAGAGGTTTAGAGTGTTTTGAATATTAAATGCATGAGCATTTTTTACCTGCCTATATTTGATTTTCATATAGCTTTTGAGCATCATAGCTATTGTGACGATCAATAGCATGAATGCGCAAATTGTAACTGCTAACTTGTGACGAACTAAAAAAAATTTTATTTTATTCTTTTATCCTATGCATTCCATTTTATTTATAACATTTATATTATAAAAATTGTTATTCTAAAATATTTCTTAAAATATTTTTATTCAGGTTAATTTTTCAAAAAAAAATTTTTATGATTTAATATCTTAGTATATTTTTTTTTACTAATATTACAAAAATATATAAAACTTTATTCCAAGGCGATTTTGTTTCATTTTTATTTATTCATAAATAGAATTTTTTCAGATATTATAATTTTAATATTGATCCCTATCGGGGAAAGTCATCCTTATCATCCTAGCTATTCCTTCTTCTTTGGTCGTAGAGTTTACCACATCTTCTAGGGTTGGTTCCCTAGTCATTCCTATAATCGTCCAGAGCTTTATTAGTGCATTTAGTTCTTTTTCTAGGTCCCTAGTTTTTAGAGTATATTCGTCCCACCATTGGAGTCGGATTTTTGAGAAGTCCCTTTGCATTTTAATTTATTACTTAAACGGTGAAAAGATGGTATATTTTAAAAGTTTTTAAAGTAGGAAGTTTTAATTGGATCTTTTATAAAGTATTCTCGCAATTTTAGGAGTTGTATGAGGTCTAAGCATTCCGGAAAAAAAATTTATAAATTATTTGAAAATTTTGTTGTTCTTATTAAGCATTCCAATTTACTAGTTTTAGTAAATTTTTTTTTGTGATTTTTAATATTTAATTAATTCTTTTTTTTTCAAATCATTGTTTTTTGGATTTTAGCTGAACAATTAATTAACTTTTTTTGTTTTTTGCAAATTTTTAGTTTGAATGTCCTTACAACTTTAGGATTTCCTGAAAATAAAAAAAGAACCCCGATTAGGCTGGTGAAACTTTTACCGTGTTCTTATGTAAACGGCGACATGTACCCAATAGGCGTTTAACCATACATTAGTCATTATAGGTAAAGTTTTGGTCAGGGGAGGCTATGTTTTTACCTTTTTAATCGTCCTCAATCGGATTGAAGGCAACCTACTTGAGCACAGTTGCTCCACAACGCAATCCCGGACTTGACGCAATCTCCAGTGTGTTCTTATGTATACACCAGAAGTACCGATAAACATAAAACTGCAGTATGTTCTTATGGCTATACTGGAAGTATTGTAGTGGCAACTTCCAGTGTGTTCTTATGTGTACCCTGGAAGCCTCCAAAAATATGAAGTCGTCCCCAGTGTGTTCTCATGTGTACGCTGGAGATAACTTGACGCAAGGGGTAAAGCTCTGCCGTGTCATTAAGGGAACAGCAGGGTGCGCGCAATATGCAAAATATTTCGGTTTATATTGCACGTTCACGGGGTACGTTAACCACAATTTGCCATTCGATGTGGTGAGCTCCGTCCTAGGAGTATAGGCATACGGAATCACTCAGCCAATGCGATTGTGCTTTAACATTCGGATATGCGATAGCGGGTCGTAGGAAGAATCACTGTTTTTAATTTTTTGTTTTTCTTTTTTCCTTTGCGTTTTTCTGTTTATTTTAATTATCGTATTATTCCTGTATTAGCGTTTAGGCTATCAGGATAGGACATAGTAAAATTATAAAAAAAAATTTTTCACTTTACCCGTTTTTTCTTAATTTTCGTATTATTCCTGTATTAGCGCGTTGGCTATCAGGATAGGACGTAGTAAAATTATTAAATTTATTGTATGAGGTTTAACCTCTCCTGGGGAGAGGAGCTTTTATACCCTGGAGGGTCCCGAAGGGAATCGCAGAATTAAGCCATATTATAAACCGGAGGGTCGCGGTTTCACAAATATTTGGTATCGGCTGTGCAATCCTTAAATTATATTTTAATTTTGTTTAGTTTCTAGTTTTTATTTTATAAACCGGAGGGTCACCCCGAAGGTGGTTAACCGCGGTTTTAGCAATATTTCATTCATACGCCTCTTGGGCAATTATTATCCTTCGGGGAATTTTTTCCAAAAAAGGTTTCACTTAGATTCTTCACTACACAACACACAACACAATTCCTTATTGTTTTTTGCACTGTCACTTTTTCAGGACCTCTTTTTTAAGGAGGTCCTTTTTCAAGGACCCACATTCCAGTGGGTCCCTGCTCGGGCGCCAGTTAAGGAGCCCAAGGGGTAGGGCTCCCAAAAATTAAAGTTGGGGGCCGCTCCGCGGCTCCATTATAACTGCAAAGATCCAAATAAAAAATAGTTTATTTTCCGCTTAAGTATATTTACCATTTATTGTTGTTGATCATCCAAAACAGACTGAATTTTATTCTTAACTTAAACTCACTCTAAGCTTCTACATTAGTTTAAGTGATTTCCTACTTGCTGACACTGCACTTCCCACGATTGGCCAAAATAATATTTTATCGCTTGCGTGGCAAATCACACGACTTGCATTTTGTCTGCATATCATATCGCTTACGCTGCAGTTCCCATGAATTACATTTCGTCTCCTTACGCAATATGATATCGGATCAATTACCTGTGTTGGCTTCGTTCGTGTTTGTTGAAGTGTGGTGTCAGCACATTCTTACAAGTAAGTGTATGTTCCCCCTTTTTAAGTTCTATAAAGCGGCATTTAATTGTTTTTTTAGAATTCTGCAGAAGAGATAGAAAAAATTCGTACCCTGGAAATTATTCAGCCAGCATTTCGAAATACTTTAATTAAAACATTTGATCTATTCACGACACCATGATTATTTATTCTTTATTATTTATCCGTTTGAAAATTTTTTCCTCTCAATGTATTTTATTTGTGTAATAAAGTCAAAATTATAAGCACATACCAATAATCTGATAATCAGACCTACGTGAACAACCCAATTATTTTTTTCTGCAGTCAGATTTCATACACAACTCATTTAGAAAACCGTTTTTAAATTAAATGCTTTAGATAGACTTTATTTGAAATAGCAGTAAATGAACATACAAAAAGAAAATTAAAAAAATTCATAGAAAATTGATTGTAATCAAGTTCTACAATGTCTTAGTACAATTCCAAACTTTGAACCGGAATTTTACGTACGGTAGACCTCATCTTACATTCTTACACCGAGGACGGCCACTCCGCTTAGAAATAGTTTTCTAATTGAGGAAACTTGTTTCTAAATTTTTGAAGTTGTTTTGTCCGGGGCTTGAACCAGGATTTCGGGAGGAAGGGAGCTCGCTACGTGCCCCGTAAAAAAAATCCATATTTAAACACATTTTGTTTTTTGAATAAACGTATATAAATTTGGTTTGTTATTTTAACAAACCTTGATACAAGTACTACCAAATGTAGTATTTGTTCTTGTTTTAATATTAATAGTTTACCGAAGTTTCACCTGACTGACTGGTGTCCCGAACAAACGGAGGTTTTTTTGTGATTTTTCATGCACATATACAATCCTAATGCACGAAATCTTTGTCTGAAAAAGTTATAGTTTTTCTTTAGTTAAGGCCTAACAAATCAAAAATTTCCGATTTGTCCCGTACCAACCGTGAAACGTTCCAGCAGCAGTTATTGTGAAGAGTGGGTGGAACATTATGAACATCGTTGGGTGCTTAAACGCTGCCTCCATTTAAGAAGACGTAGGCGACATCCCTCTATAATCTGATCACTCCCCGAACATTGGTTACGTGAACGCTCTTTTCGTTCTGGCAGTAATTTGACCCGTATTTGAACCCTTCCATGTTTGAAATTTTTCCTATACTCTGTGGCGTATTTTTCGATTGGGTGACAGCTATAGACATGGACACTTTATGGGTTTTTAAGTATTTAAATGTTTAAACTTTGAGGTTGAAAATATATTGGGGAAATAACCAAGTCGATCGTCCTCACTCCATTTATTACTATCTGAAATTGCTGTGTAAATGTATTTTTATGAACAATATATATTTTTTCATCGCCAAATACATGGGAAGAAGCGGTAGAGACTACAGACCTCGAATTTGTATGTATGTTCTATATGTTTTTTTTTGTTTTTATATAGAAAGTGAGTGTGGTAATCAACCGAATTTGGGATTCTTGTCTAGGGCAATTCTATTTTGAAAAGAAAAGATGGTTATAAATAATGCCACAACATCTTCGATGAATGGATGAGCAATGCTAACATAAAATTTCTTTTTCTGTTGAGACTACCGATTTTCCGGTTGACTACAGTCGGATTTAAAACAAATCACTAGGCGCTACCACTGATTAAAAAAGTGGTTACTGAAAAAAAACGTTTTTTTTCGAGAAGTTCCCTCCCAAAATGCCTCACTAGATCCGCCCATGGTATATATAAATATACCATATACATATGGGGTATTCCATCCCATTCCGACCAATTTTGAACCCGACCCCTTTAGAATTGGCTGAAGGTTTTTCTTCTTTTTCTAGCTTACGAAAGACGTTCTTCAGAAGTTTTTCAAATTTTTTTCATCCAACTCAAAAAAAGTTATGAATTTAAAAAAAAACACCGTTTTTGTTTTCAAATGCTATAACTTTTTCAAAAATTGACCGTTTGGGATCTGTTTTTTTTAGAAAATTTGTTTTTAAATGTACTTTTCGGAAAAAATTAAAAAAAATTTTAAAGTTTTTTTTTGTAATTTTTCAGTTTTTCGAGATTTTTCGAATTTCGCCCTTTTTTTGTTTTTTCTCATAAAAAACTTCAATCAATTCTGCAATCATCCCCACTAATCCCGGAGTGGGCCGAGAATTTTTGTTTTTATTTAATTGAAAAAAAACCTTTTAAATTTTTTTTGTATTTTTTCCGAAAAGTACATTTAAAAACATATTTAAAAAAAAATGATCCCAAACTGTCAATTTTTGAAAATGTTATAGCATTTTGAAAAAACACCGCTTTTTTCAAAATATTTAAAACTTATTTTGAGTTGAGTCGGGTTCAAAATTGGTCGAAATGGGATGGAATACCCCATATATATATGTATATATAAGGCTAAAGACTTCTACATTACAGACCGCCTAGCTTGGCAACGCGATATATCTTGAATTGAACGATAATAATTAACATCTCTGGTTTTATTCTTACTTTTCCTGATATTTAATTACTTTTTGATTTGCTGTTGAGATAACATCGAATATTGTATTTTGCAAGTTATTTAAAAAATTTAGTTTTTAAAAATCACACTAAGATTCCTAAAGTTGTGACCCGCCGATTAACATATAACGAAATAAAAGAGAAATTTTTATATACCGAAAACATGCTTCATTTGGGACGACTCGCTGTTAAGCCACCACGTTTTTGGAAGCCTGACCAACGCTTGTGGTTCGCGCAAGTAGAAGCGCAGTTCGTGCGCGCTGGTACCACAACCGATGACACCAAGTATTATACTATTGTTTCTGAAATCGATCGGCAATATTAATGAACGACAGTGACATCATTACAGTCGGCTGAGAAAAAACTTAAACGCCTTTTCGATTTATGCGATGAGGATGTCGAAGCATTGGAAAAAAGAGCCGAGAGTATAGTGGAGGTGACGACTGTGAGTTTAGTCAACACCGTGACTACACCCGTTAGCACCACTGAAGCCACTTTTGCCGAACTCATATATAGAACGGACAAGCTCGAACAAAGTGCAGTATACTGGACAAGAGCTTCACGTGCAACATCAACGACCGTGGTGCGAAACGCTTCGGAACAGACAGCTGGTAATGGTTTATGTTGGTACCATCGTACTTCCAGTGATCAAGCAACGAAATGTTACGTACGGAAAAGAAATTAAATTTCCGTTCAAAATAGCTACAACAGATTACATCTTTACAATTTTAAATAGATACTGGGGCCGAAATCTCGGTTGTACCCAGATTTAGTAACGATTCGACACAACATTCTCCGACGAAGTTAATCGCTGCAATTAACATCTAAATCAATAATTATGGTTGGAGGAGTATAACACTAGACTTGGGACTGGAACGTAAATTTACCTGGTTACCCATTGTAGTAGACGTATGTATTTTACCCGATTCAACCGAATGACTAACTCAAATAGGGTGTCTCGTAATAAACTCGCCATTAAAGAAAATACGCCCAAATGCTGTTATGTTTTCCACGAGGTTTTAGCACGCTATATGGACCTAACGAAAGATAAGACGTCCAACGGCAACGTTAACGTTTATCATTTAATCGAAACGAGAGGGGCACTGGTGGTTCAGAAAGTACGACCACTATCACCGAAAACGATTGCAAAGCAGGAGTTTCAATACCTATTATATAAAGGTATCTGCCAATGTGCAAAAAGTTTGTGGGCTAGCCCATTGCACATGATGCAGAAGGCCAACGGCTCGTGACGTCCATGTGGGCATTACCGGAATCTCAACGCAAAAGCTATTGCAGTTAAGTATCCGGAACATACACAATTTTTTTGCAGATTTACATGGTAATTCTGTCAGTGATATACTGTAAAAAAAGCGTATCATCAAATACCGGTGCACCAGACTTTCGTCCCGAAGACAGCAATCTTAACCCAATTTGGACAATTTGAGTTCAAGTTTATGATGAGCGTAGAAATGCCGCCCGACCTTACAAAGGATCATGGACGATACAGTCGTAAGGTTATCATTTGCCTTTTACTACCTCGACGACGTACTTGTGGCATCAGTAACACCTGAGAACCACATCAGGCATTTGCGGCACCTCTTCGATCGCTACTGCGAGAGGGGTCTTATTATCAATTTTAAGAAATGACAGGTTAGTTTGCCAGAGGAGGAGCTACAAAAGCGTTAGTGGCAAACGCATCCGACTGCAACGGGTGCTGCGTTCTTATGGTTGACCGAAGGCAAGTGGCGGTCGTTTGGCTTCTCTTCTCAAAAGTTCACCAAACGGAGACAAGGCATAGTACAACGACTGTGAGATGTTGGCAATATGCAGAGCAATTCGACACTTTATATACATGTGTAAATGATTATTAATGTGTTTATGTAGCTTGCTTTAATGTTTTTGTACCTTTATTTAATAATATTAGGGAAGTGAGTATCAATTAGTGATTCTAATATTCGTCACAATATAAAAAGTATGGTATATATACATATATCACTTTAAAATTTATCACTTCAATACATTATACTTTGGAATAAATTTTAATAAAAATACGAACATATATATTAAAACCTAAAAAGTAACGGAATAACACATGCTGATTTTGTGATCGATCAGCGGAGACGGCGACCATATCCTCCTGGAATGTGATGCAATTTCAAGACGCAGGGCTAAGTTTATGGGCTCACCATGGTCAGAACAATCCCACATTAAATCCCTCAAGCAACCTGCTAGGGTTTATCAAGGAAGTCGGCTTGGATGATGTGCTGTGAAGGAGGTGAGGGCACAATAGACCTATGGTCGCAGTGCAATCTTCAATAAATTATCTATTTTTCTAACGAAGAAAGACGAACCAGTCGTGGTTGAATATGTCAAAACAGACCAAGCTGCACTAGCGCCGTCCTATGATGAGTGTTAAAGTTCATGCTGATGGGTGGATATCCGAAGAATTTCATTTAATTTAGGGAATCATAACGGCTTTAAACGTTTTCGTTACTGACAAATGGCATAATATCGGTAGGTACTGGCTGGGTTTCTGGTTGTTGTTGTTGTAGCAGTGCTTCGCCCCACTAACAGCCGCGACCGATCTCAAATTGTCATCAATATCCTCTAACGGGAGTCCAAGGAAGCTTGCTGTTTCAACAGGGGTGGACCATAATGAAAGGGGTGTTAGAGGCGTTGGTTCTACATTACAATTAAAGAAATGGTTGGTGTCATGTGGGGACACATTGCAAGCGGGGCATACATTTTGTATGTCAGGGTTGATTCTGGATAGGTAAGAGTTTAACCTGTTACAGTATCCAGAAAGAAGTTGAGCTAGAGTGACTCGCATTTCCCTGGGGAGTATGCGTTCCTCTTCCGCAAGTTTTGGGTACTGTTCTTTGAGTACTGGATTCACCGGGCAATTTCCGGCATAAAGGTCCGACGCCTGTTTGTGGAGTTCACCAAGAACCTGCTTGTGTTTTTTTGCTTCATACGGCTGAGTTCTCAGGTGCCGTATTTCCTCAAAATGCTTACGGAGATGCCTTCTTAGGCCCCTAGGCGGTGTTGGCTCATCAATCAGATGTCTGTTGGGATGCCCCGGTTTCTGGGTATTCAACAGGAACTGTTTGGTTAGCATCTCATTTCTCTCCCTGATGGGGAGTACTCTCGCCTCATTATGCAGATGGTGTTCTGGGGACATAAGAAGACAGCCCGTGGTGATTCTGAGATCAGTATTTTGGCAGGCTTGGCGACCATATAGGGGACGCGTAGCACGCAATCGGCTGGCCAATTGCTTTGTACGTGATAATGAGCGTTTCTTTTTCTTTTCCCCAAGTACTGCCAGCAAGGGATTTGAGGATTTTAAGACGGCTCTGGATTTTCGGAGCAATTTCGGCTGCGTGCTCACCAAAATGTAGATCCTGGTCAAACGTCACACCCAAGATTTTGGGGTGTAGGACAGTCGGTAGCGTAGTGCCATCGACGTGGATGTTCAAAATTGTCGACATTTGGGACGTCCATTTTCGCCTCGCGAAACCTGGCATTATCACCGACTGGGTTTCTGGACTTTGGTAGTGGTTTTATCCTTGCCATTCTTCGTTATTCTGGAATTGTAAATGCTTTTAACGACAAGTAGAAGAAATGTGCTAGGTTTCTGATGCCCTCATGGCCAAGGTGTTTTGGCATCGGCATAGCTTTTCCGTCTGGGGCTATTGATATGGAAGGCTTGGCCATTTCGATATCTTCTTTAACCTATGTTGCGGTAACGGTGAGGGTCGACTCGTCATGCTTGTGTTTATTTGCCCGTTGTATTTGGACGATATCTATCATTGTCAACTGAAGTATGCATTGCAAACTTTCTACAGAAAGTACTCGCGCATTTCCTCAAATACTAAATACTATGAATAAAACCACAAAATCATAGTCATTGAACCATTCCAAAAGTGACTAGTATGATGAACGCCACAAAATTCTAGTCAATTAACTACTCATAAACTAACTGGTATGAATAACACCACAAAATTATAGTCAATGAACTATTCAAAAGCTGACTAGTATGAATAACCCCACAAAATTCCAGTCAATGAACTTGAATATTTGCTGACTACTTCGGCTTTTGACTGCAGGGTAAGAGTGCTTAGGATATTTTAAAGTTTTTTCGGTATGCGGGTATAGCTTAGATGTTCTATCTTTTTACGCAGTAATAAAACTTGAACGACTTTTTGGCTGCTCCTTGCCTTTAGAATAATAATACTCAAACATTTCAATAAATCCATCGCATTTTATTTAACAGTTATGATAAGGCGAGCTATGTCTGCTTATGCGACCAGTTGTGCACATGCTTTGTTTATTTTAATTTAATTTTTACTAACAAGAATTTAATTTAAAAATTAACATTTAAAAACTCTTAAATCTCACTTTGACCGAATGAACAAAGCTTTTGTTATTACATTTAATTGTATTTTTTTTTAGATTTTGCTCTACAAAATGATTTCTGGATTAATGATGACCAATCTTAAAATATTGATTGGTTTTAATTATAGTCGCTTTAATTTCGGTTTGATTAATAACTTAATCTCAAATATAGATTGGCAGTCTATTTTCCGTGACTGTGATCTCGGTAGCTGCTTTGATTTATTTAAAAGTGGTATTTTGGAAATAGTTTTCAACAATATCCCTCGTTTTCCAGCTAGGGTTTACAAATTGCCATGGTATAATAAAAGTCTAAAGAAACTAAAAAATCTCCGCAATAAATATTGTGACGAATATTAGTGACACTACGTGATACTCACATCACTAGTCTGATGCTAAATGAGGCCACAACAAGAATAAAGCAGGCACTTGTATCTATATAAACGAATCAATCATTATGTCTACACACACGTACGTACACGCAGCGGAGAGAGACGCACAAACACATGCATATATCTGAGATACTCCCGAAAGTATGCAATCATTTGTGCAAGTATCACCCACATAATACACGCGCATGGGCTTTGCGAGAAGCTCTAAAATCGTGCATCTGTAGTTATACCTGAGAAATGTATTTCTGATAACTAGCTAGTAAATTCTGGAAATAGAAATATGGAACGAGGAAATAGAAGAGTATAAAAAGCAGCAACAGTTGAGGTACGACAATCAGTTTGATTTAAGCAAGCAATCAGTTGCGAAGTATAAGAGTTATTTTCAAGTAGTCTAATAAGGACCAGTTTTGCATTATTCAATATTGGAGTTATTTGTTCAACAGTTTAGTGATTCGAACGTTAGCAGAAGATATGGAATAAGCAGAATTTCAGTAAATTCGTTACAATATTATTAACTTTTTAAAAATTCGGGATCTCTTCAGTTCAAGCAAGAATACTTGAAGTATGTGAAAGAATTTAATTGCCTTGATAAATTTCTATATAATCGATACATTCTTAACTTTAAGAATAATATTAAATCGAATCCTAAATCGTTTTGGAACTTCATTCGTTCCAAGCAGTCCGTGTCAGTAATTCCGTTGTCTGTGACTTATCAAAACAAGATGTCGTCAGCGCCTAGTGAATCTGCTAATTGGTTTGCGGAATTTTTAAAGCAAACTTTACCACTGATGATTCGTGGACTGACGATGGAGCCATTTTGAATGGGATAATCTCTTGCTTCAAATTCTCTTCGTTAGTTCTTAATATTGATGACATTATTCTAAGTACTCAGACCATCAAAAATTCAAAGCAGTGTGATTTTCAACCATTCTCATCGTTCTTTCTAAAGCAATGTGTTGGTTCCATTGCTGAGCCGTTGTTGCATTTATTCAATTTATCGTTAAGGTCTGGAACTTTCTTAGATGAATGGAGAACTACTTTTATCCAACCTGTTCATAAGAGTGGTAGTAAAAATGATGTTACCAACTATCGTCCAATATCGAAGATTCCGGTTATTTCAAAACTTTTTGAGAAAACGGTGATGAGTAAATTATTATCATTGGTTGAGCGTTATATCTGCCCATATCAGCATGGTTTCATTCCAGGACGTTCGTCAGTTACCAATCTTGCCATTTTTTCAAATTATTGTATCTCGGCTTTCACAGATGGCTGTCAAGTTGACTGCATCTATACCGACATATCTAAAACTTTTGATAGACTACCTCACAGAGCTCTATTGGCAAATTGCAAAAACTGGGTTTCCATTCCGCATTTTTGCAGTGGATATAAATTTTGTTGTCATTGATAACGTAAGATCATCACCATACGTAGCAACCTCAGGTGTGTCTCAGGGTAGTATCGTAGGTCCTCTTCTTTTTATGGACGTGAGTGTTTGTTTTAAGCAATGCAGTTATCTCCTCTATGCTGATGACTTAAAAATCTTTTTCAAATCTTCAATCAGAGTTAAATAATTTTAATGGCTGGTGCTGTAAAAACATGCTTGCACTTAATGCCAACAAGTGTTACTGCGTAACGTACTCAAAATTATATAATAAGTTGATTTAAACTTATTACGTCAGTGATATACCTTTAGTTAGGGTGAACAAAATCCGAGATCTGGGTATTGTATTCGATTCATCGTTTACATTTACTGGGGCATCTAAATTTTATAATCCCCAAGGCATATTCTTTATTGGCCTTTATAAAGAGAAATGGATCTGAGTTTAAGGACCCATTTACTAAAAAGCTATTATACAATGCCTTTGTATGGTTCCCTAATATGGAGTCCCTTTTATGAGGTACATAACAAAGGGATTGAACGTGTACAAAAAATATACTGCTTATCTGATGTAAGATTTGATTTGCCCCTCCCCTCATATATCTCAAGGTGTAGGCTAATAAATCTGCATACGTTACAGAGTAGAAGGGTTATCTCATCGATAATATTTATCAACGACATTATTAATGGCAATATCGATCTTCCCATGCTTTTGGAGTCTTTGAACTTTTATGTTCCATCACGGAATTTGCGGCAACATAACATGTTTTCTATTGACCAGTTTAAGTCTAATTATGGCTCTAAATGGGCCGATCACACGCGCTCTAATGGCATCGACTCATTAAACAATGATTATTGTATTGATTTTTCCGTTTCCAGCTTTTGTTTTAAAAATGTGTTATTCTCTATATTATGCTAATTTTTTTAACACTTTTTACTTATATATAAGAAATTTGTGTGAATCTAGTCTGTAAGATTTTTGTAAATCATACACTGAATAAGGAAATATGAAATATGATTTGGATAGATGTCTACGAATTCCGTTTATAACAAAATGCAGTTTTCTCATGCAATGCCTACTATAGTTTTATACCCAAAAAAAAGTGTGCCAAGATGTACATAGCAGTGTTACACTGTAACACCCATATATGTATACCCATAATTATATGCGAATTTGTCAAACTTTAACATTGAACTGCTGTGTATGTAAGTACATATTTCTTATCCTAAATTTAGTGCAATAATTTTCCGGGTGGATACGTAAACGCAGCCAAATAAGCTAACAACAAAAAAAAACCTTGGCTAAGCCTGCTATAATACTAAACTAGTATTTAAAACTTGCAGACAATCTATTTGATTTGCAAAATTTTGGCCGAAATGCTTGAAAGCCAATTCAATTGTACTTCTATACCAATATTTTTCTGGGGGCTTATTTTAAAATCTTGCCATTCAATGAGCTTATAAGTAATTTGAGATACAAACATATATACATACATGCATATGTCCATAACGACCAACAATAAAAACTAATCCTTCTTGATGAAAATAATGTTCTTTTATATACACATTTTAAGAAGAGAACTCTTAGTAAACTTTGTGGTAATTGCAATAAATCTACAAAAAATTATGTAGGTACTAAGGTCGCGGTTGATTATGCTTTGGATTATGCCCCTTTTATATATGTATCTATAGTGAATAATTTTTTTGCATAACTAAATACTAACATATCAGGTTCGAATATTTGTATAACATTCACATACAAAATTATGTAGAGGTAGGAAATACATTTTCATTCTATGCTAAGTCAGGTTTTTATATTCTATTTGTATTGTACAAGATAATATTAATTATATTTAATTATGTTTGTACAGTTGTACTTATGAGTCATAGATGCATACGTACGTATACATACCCATATAATGATATACATACTTACACTCACGATTAATATTAGCTTTGTGCGGACGCGGATATGGTCATTTAACAAACATAAAAAGAGAGAAGTGTTGATTAATCATTAATCACGCACGGTTCCAGCAGCACTTTCGAGGGGGGAAGTGCGCGGGACTATTTTTTTAAAATATATATAGTTATAAAGTAAAAAAAGCAAGAAAAATTAAAAATTTGTAAAAATCCGTTTTTGATAAGAAACTACTATGTAGATTAGTATTATATATTTACAGTCCCCCCAACCGCGTATGCATTAATTGTGTGTTAAAAATACTTACGGAGTGGTCATGAAATTTTAATTTTTTTAACATTGTGGCTATGTACTGTAAAAGGCTTGATGGGCATGACTTACTATTGCTTTATATTTTGTCGATGTATGCATCATATATACAGTAGTACGAATATACTGCAATTTACATACATATATTTTATGAAAGAAAAAAGAAAATTTAGTACAACTATATACGTAATCTTTTTCAATAGTGAAAATATCGAAAAATGGAACAATTTGCAGTGATACTTTATCACTTGTGAAAATTTACCCTTGTGTTTGGTGATGAGTTATCGCATTTTTCGAAATTTTCCATATCGGAGAAGTGGGCAGCGTGGTTATCTTTCGATATCGCTTACTTTCAATATCAATCTGTTCTGGGTTTAGAGCTTATCTACAGTATACCCAATTTCGTAAAACATCTCGATTTAAAGTAATCGTGTTAACGGACGGACGTCAAAATCTTTTACGATGCTGATAACTTTATATCTATCACCCCTATTATGAACTCATACGATACACGATAAACGCTTGCAATCTGTTATACCATATTATGAAATAAATGCTAGCGTGTGAAACCCGATCGTTAGCGTTTATCGTTTATCGTGGTATTGCCATACGCTAACTATCGCATCAACTGTTCAATTTTCTACGCTAGCCATCGTTGATAAATTTTTGCACGATACGTTGGGAGCTATTTAAATAAAAGTAAATATAAAATTATTACAAAATCTAAAGGACCCAACTAAAGCCTCATTCCCAACACTCTGTTGCAACACCCTGGGCAAGAAGCCTTAAAGTGGCACAAACCTTCAAAAGATTTGGGATGGATGACCTATTTTTACGGGCGCTCAAACTGCCTTCTATTTCTGTTAAGACATACTCTAACATCAATTTTGTTTATTAAACTTTTTCTTTACTTTTAGTATGTCAGGGACTTACAGTGTAGAGTTCATTTCAAGAAAATTGGAAGCATCTCTCAATTTTCTTCTTTCTATGGCATCTATGCAAGTTTCGTCAATTTGTTCATTTGAGTTTATATAAAAGGTAACAGAGGTTGCACAAAACATTTTATTATTACAGCTTTTAAAAACTTTTGCCACTTTCACGTACAAGATAAATGAATTGTTAGTATTTACGTTTTGTTTTGCTATCTGTTTCGTATAGATTCACAAAAATTTGTAAACAAAACTCTGCTGTCATTCACAATAGTACATCTATCGGGCGTGTGGAAATCGCAATATGAAAGCTAATTTTTTACGATACGCTAGCAAGCGTTTATCGTCTATCGTATAAAAACTCATAATAGGGGTGTATATCTATCTCGATTCCTGTCAAAGTTATAATACCGTTGTGTTCGAGGAAAAAATATAAGAAAATAATGTTCACATTTAGATTCTTAACTATTAATTGCGCTCCGGGAAGCACGATAGCGTTCGGTACATTTTCAATCAAAGGGAGTCAATAGTTCATCGTTTATTTCGATTTCCGATATAAGATTACTAGTTTTGAAGCTCTGTATTGGTTCTTTTTAACACGCTTATATTAGCTTCACTTGTATGTATGCTTGTTTGTAACTCTCTAGGCTAGCCGCGCAAAGGAGATTTACACCCATCTTGCGGCAATTAATGAAGATTCGCGGCAATGGTTAAATAACTCGCTACAAAACGAGTTGTGCTTAATAGCGGAAACACGATACTCTCTGCTAAGGCGTGTTTTTTAGGTTTTTTAAACTACATATATTATTTTTATCTATGCTTCAACTTATCACGATTTGTATTGAAATTGTGCTCTATTTCTCACAGAAATTTACAATTTAAATATATAAATTGATCACTTCTGAGCTAAGGAAGAAATTTATAAGGTTAAAAGCTTAAGCCGAAAACTTTTTTCTACAACCAAACTTGGTTTAAAATTTATATTATACATGTATTCGTGAAATGAGTGCGGAGAAATGAGTTTCCGTTTTAAAACAGAGAAGTCTACACTTGCAATTATAAAAAGAAAAAATTTAGTGCGCGGTGGCCTTGTTTCGAACCGACGTGCCCCGGATTGCAATATTTCGCTTAAGTACTGAGCTATGACACTGGTATAACAAAACATATGTGCAACAAAATTTTCCGAAAATGAATATGTATATGAATTGCAGCACTTTTATCATATGCAATTTTTTATTTTTAGATTTTCTGCAACTAGTTTAAACTCTTGGGGTTTGTAAACTGGAAATTTATACAAGTCCCTTTTTAAATTTTTAATCTTTTTGATTTTGATTTAAAGCCATAAGTTTTTACAAGCTTATATTTTTAGAATTTTTTATACATTTTTGATTTGGGGTAAACAAGTTTTGAGGTCTTAGATGTATTGTTCAATTTAGTTAAAAATTTGAACCCTTCAAAATTAGAAAGCAGTGTAGTTAATTGAGAATTTTTGTATCTATGTAAGGAAAATTTAGGTTAAAATTTCTAACCGTATAGGGTCGAGCTTCCTTCCAATTTGCATCGTTCTACTTTTTAAGTTTTCCTACAAATCTCATACGTCCATATTTCAAAATGTGTATGCATATTGAGTTATGGAAATTTTATACTATGTACAAACACACACCAAATTGGAAATGTATACCATTTGGGCAATTTGTTACGCAATTTATCATATAATAAATTGTAATAATAAATTGGCAATTTAAAAAAAATTGCGTAATAAATTGTTTCAAACTGAAAATGCAACCTTGTAAAGTGTATTTATCCGTAATACTTTGTCAATTTTCTAATTTTGAAATACGTCAATCGCTTTGCATATGTTTCACTGCAGATTTGCAATTTATAGGGCTCGTTTGTAAAAAATAGTTTGCAATATTAATAAATACATATATTACTCGACATATTAATATTGTTTTGAGGATAAAGTCCACAATTTATTTGCTGAATAGAAATATTTACGGCAGTAGTTGTGCCCCCATTTCGCCGCGTACGTTTTGTCAATAGAAACAGGCGAACTATGGAAAAATTTGTCTCAAAATTTAATTTATCTGTAGCGGTTTATGCTAGAGTTATCAGGAAAAATAAGCTTGATAAGCCAATTCTTTGCCGATATGAGAAAAATCGGACATTGGTAGAAATTTCAAAACCAAATATCCAAAAACGCTTAAAAAAAACTCATGTTGCGTTTTTTAATTTATCTCAAAATCTATAACAGGTTTGATTTTTTACGAAAAGAAACATTTAGTTTTCCTTTTATAAGAAAAAAAAACGTTAAAAAAATGCAAAATTATTTTTTTAGAAACGTTTTTTAATATCTGTATTTGGCATTTTTACCAATATTCGATTTTTCTCAAATCCCTAAAAAATTAGCACTTCAAGCATTTTTGTTTGGTAATTCTATACTTAATCGTTGCGGAAAAATTTGATTTTGATACAACTTTTTCCAGAGTACCCCATAGTCCGGCGGACGTCATGAAATCGGAATATCGAAAAAATATTTTTATAGAATGTACTTGATATTGGTTATATACCGAATACGCCCAATTTTTAGTAGGAACCTTGCAGCCCTTTTCCGTCGAAATCTAATAATTATGTAACATAAATTAAAAAAACAAAGAATTTTAAGACTTAAAAACGAAATGTTCATATGTATATGCAAAACGCACCGCAGAAACCAAATGGCTAAATATTATTGAAGTGTTTTGTGCAAAAAACTGTTGGAGTGAGTGGTTTTAAACATATCGGATCTTTTACTGATTTAGGAAGCCAAAATTCAAATATCTATCCCACTGGTATATGGTAAAATTTTTGAGGCTTAAATTTAAACTTTTTAGTATGGTTTTAAGCCATGTTGCAATTTTACACGTTCTCTCACATACCTTCCTTTAAGTTTAGAGTTTAAACCGAGCCAAATTCAAAAAAGTTGTGGTAAATTGAAAATTTTAAAATTTTGTCCAAAAATGTATAAAAAATCAGATAAACCTATGAGAGGCCTAAAATTAGTAAGATTAGAAATTTTTAAATATATAATTATGTAAATTTTGTTGGATAGAGTTAGCAGCTATTTCTGCTGTGTCGACGATATACGATTTTGCGTGAAGCTGGTTAAAAAACTCTCCTTGTTCTTCTTATAATCATTACAAAAGTGGCCACCGTGGTGTGATGTAGCGTGCTCCGCCTACCACACCGTATGCCCTTGGTTCACACCCCGCATGATCAAAATTTTAGAAATAAGGTTTTTCAATTAGAAGAAAATTCTTCTAAGCGGGGTCGCCCCTCGGCAGTGTTTGGAAAGCGCTCCGAGTGTGTTTCTGCCATGAAAAGCTCGCAGTGAAAACTCATCTACCATGCAGATGCCGTTCGGAGTCGGCATAAAACATGTAGGTCCCGTCCGGCCAATTTGTATGGAAAATCAAGAGGAGCACGACGCAAATTGGAAGAGAAGCTCGGCCTTAAGTGTCTTTGGAGGTTATCGCGCCTTACATTTATTTTTTTTTATACTATTTAAGTAACAGTCGAATAAGAAAATAGTAATTGATAATAAATGTTCACTTTTAAGAAGAATGGAAATGTCACATCCCTCATTTAGTAATGTAAAAGCTTGTGGGGTGTAGTAAATTAGATATAAATTATTGTGTGCAACTACAAATCCAAAAATAAAAAAATAACTTAATGAAATTGATATTTAATAGTAGACAGTGAAAAATAATAAATAGGTCGTACCAGAATTCCAATGTCGTCATGATTGAAACTTCCCCCTGACACTTCCCTCAAGAATATTATTAGCCTTCTAATCAGTAACAGTAACTCCGGTGGAATTTTTTAATATAGTATACATGATATAGTCTTTTCATTGGAGTGTGGTTTGACGTGGTGAGTCCCAAGCCAAGTACACAACCCGCTCAGCGGGGATGAAATATTATTTGCACGTTTATATAGCGACCTCGTGGTAGATAGACGCTGCCGATGAAAAATCCCCAGGCTAGCCCTTAAACTGAGTATGTCAGAGTGGCCTAGCCACTTACATTAGCTCACCACTAAACGGATGTTCAGTGGCTACCCAGAGGATACTTGCCCGCAAGCGACCGGAAGTAGTGAGCTGCTTGAACTGCAAGCAAAATAATCGGTTTGGTCATTCCCAGTTGAATGGCGGTCAGAAGCTTTCCTCACTTTCGTTTACTTCTACACCCGGCTTAACGGAAAAGTTCTTCGAAAGATTTATGGACCTCTACGCGTTGGCGATGGCGAGCACCGAAGAAGATTTAATGATGAGCTGTACGAGCTTTACGCAGACATCAGCATAGTCCAGCAAATTAAAACGCAGCGTCCACTGGCGCCAATGCCATGTTATGCGAATGAAAGATGACGCTCCGACTCAGAAGTAGTCTTGTCGGAACCTGCTATGGAAGCAGAGGAAGAGGGCGAAAAACGATTTAAACTCCCTTGCTGTGACCAATTGCCTCTAGTGAGCAGAGCGAAGATCCGACTGGTGCGGCTTGTTGGACGGCCATAACCGTTTAAATGGTTAAGCGTCAATGAACCAACTAAGTAATTCATGATATGGTGGTGTAGAAATTATGAAAAATATTCTTTCGAAAGGTAGGTACTACAATATGAGGTAACGACTTATTTCATAGACAGTAGCGGTTGAAACCGAGACTTTGAGTATACCCCCTTCTCAAACTCATTTCATTAATAAATAAATTTTATATTTATTGAATTTTGTGTTTATTTTTAACTATGTTTTAAATCTTTTATTTTATTTTATAAACCTATTACCGATCATGAAATCCCAAACAATATCATATTATTATAAAAAGACTCCTTTGGCGGCACTAACTTAAACTCGTAAAAGATTTTGACTGTCTTAAATCATGACAGAAACTGCCGCTTTCGAAATGGTATTATGAATTGATGATTAAGCAATATTGATATCGCTGCCTATTTTGTTGGCACACGCTTATACTATGCGCTCTAATTTAAAAACATATATTTATATACATATAATCGATACTAAGTTCTATAAACCTTAATACGCCACGCATGTCTGTCATAAATCTTCCGCTTACTAATTTTTAACACAAGTGTATTTTGTAATTTATTAATTTTTGTAAGATTTATTATCGAATTTTGTTTTATCGGTCTTTTTTTTATTTTTAACTATTTTTAAATCTTTTGTTTTATTTTATAAACCTGTTACTGATCCTGAAATCCCAAACAATATCATACTATTATAAAAAACACTCCGCTGACGGCGCTGAACTTAAAATCGTAAATGATTTTCACTGTGTTAAATCATGACAAAAACTGCCGCTTTCGAAATTGTATTATGAATTGATGAAAAATAATATTGATATCGCTGCCTATTTTGTTTACATACGCTTAATACTATTGCTGTTCCTGCCTCACTCTTATATAATTTTAAATACACATTTAACTCTTGAGCAGCTAAAGGACGTACTAATATTGAATTACGCGAACAATTTATTTTGGCTGACGGCGTTTCCCAAAGTATGGCGGCATTCACACCACGTCGTTCTGCACCGAATGCCTCACAAAATGGCAACACGTCGCCCTACATAACTGGACAAGGTCCTATCATAAAGGTAAATTATTCATCTGTTAAGCGCAATCATTGATTTATTATAATTTTCTTAAATGCGTGTTTTGTTAAAATATATTTATGAATATGTTTGTTGAATATTTCAGTTTTTTCTAGTTTTGAAAGATTACAAGGTACCATGGTAATGTAATATTCGAATGGTATAAGTCTGTCCTTAGTCATAAGCTGTATTTATATAAAAAACTAGCCAAAAAGGTTTAAGAATTTTGAAGTATCAATGAGAGATGATTGTATGTTAATGTTTACTCGGAGGCAAAATTAATGGAGTCGTGCAGGTTTCGAAGCCCGCTGATTCCCAGAAAGGTTTAAGATATTACATGTAGCTTATAATTAGTTTCACTTACTTAGTTTTTTGTTAACTCTTTCCAGTACAGTTTTTTTGGTGTCAACGGTAGAATCGTAAACTTCAATTAAATCTTGTGTCTAGGCCCCATCAAGCCATGAAGGCATTTTTTTTAAAAAAGCTATAAGTTAGTTAAGGTAACCACTGTGAAATATGTATACACAATTTATTTTTTATTTATTCGAAACCACTATTATATTTCATGGTGATAATTATAACACTCTTCCTTTCCGGTAGCAAAGAGGTACCTTGCATATTTTTCGTGCTACATGCACTGCGCTAGTAGCGGACCTCCTTGTGTAGTGGCTGATTATGCGCAAGAAGGTGTGAGAACGGAGCTTCATCTTCAGAGTTGTATTCCTTATCAGACGCAAATAAATCCTGACCCAGTGAGCGCTGTTGCGAGCCAAGGGGAACGTGTCCAATATCAGGTTCCTCTCAATCAGCTTAATAACCCCCAGCACTGCTATCAGTGTCTGAAGTTATATTTTCATATTGTAAGGTGGGTTTCGTCGAAGGCTGGGGTAGCACTCAACCAATCCAGATTCGAAAAAGGACATCTATTTCCTTTTCAAATGAACACACGTCGATTTGTTGTTGGTATTTTGGTAAAACACACACACACCGTAGCAGAGAGGTAGAACTGGCCGAGGAATGGAAGGTGGACTGTAACCGAAGGTTGGTGAGGCGGTGGATCGATTTCCCCAAACAACCGGAGGACGGTGGAATCGATGCACGTTACAAGTGGGCAGCTGGTGGATTGCAGCGGGCCGGTGGATATGGCTGGTGGGTCGTTGGATCGGTTTCCAAGCAACCGAAGGTTGGTGAAACCAATACACGTCGTTGGTTGACAATTTGGTGGATTCCGACGGATCGGTGTATACGACCGAAAGTTGGTGAAACCGATACACGTCACGCTGGTTGACAAAGGAGTGGATTCCGGCGGATCTGTGAATACGGAGGTGGACCGTTGGATCGGTTTCTAAACATCCGATATCCGCTCACACGCATGGGGTACGGACCTTGCTGAAGGTTGAGCTCTCGCTAATCATGAAATGCAAATTATTTGTACTTAAGTCGAAGTGGATATGAAAGAGTTGAGAATTACACACAGCCTTAGCTAGACGATCGGTGCGCGAATGAAATGCTTGCCCATTATTACTTACATTTGTCCGTGCCAGTCATTCGCATGCAGCCATCTGTTACAGTGGTGGCGTATGTAATAGGGACAGTGCATTGGTTACAGTGGGGGGCATGTAGAAAATACTTGTAATGCAGGTAAAACGGCATTACAATATATCAATTAGTTTTTATTTCTCGGTCAGATCACTTCTTCTTAAAACGTGAGACGTGAACTTAGGATCTTCAGTATGGTAAGCGGAGCGCGTTACCATCACACCACGGCGGCCGCCAAATTCAAAGACATTCAAAAATTCAAAAGATACGATCTCATGTAAAAGAAAGTTTCTTCACTTTTGGTAAAATTTCCGAAGTATGTACTCAGTTGGATCGAGTATACTCAATACCTTTTACTGATTATGAAGACTAGCATCTATACTTTGATCCGAGTATTTTATACGAGTACCGGTATCGATACTTTTTCTAAAAGTTCTAACACTAGGTGCCACGTATAAGGGATGATTACATGCAGTTCCTGCATTGGACGGTTCCAACTTTCCTAGATGTTCTGGTCTCAGCGACAGTAATCCCACAACGGGTTTCACTTGCGAACTAGCGCCCCCCCCTAACAAAGTCACCTGTCACCCACCCCCAGAGTGAACCCCTGTGGGCTAGGGGAAAGAATATACCGGTCGTAAAGGGCGACGATAATACCATGGGTACCCAATCCATGAGTAAGGTTTTTTACTCGAAAGGTACCAGGGTGGACGCGGGTATCACCCTGTGGAACCGTTTACAAAGAGGTACAAGGTCCCAAATTGGACCAGGCCTAAGTTAGGAGCGGTGACCTTACAGGAGAAACCTTGCACAAAATATCTAGGAATCATCCTAGACAGTAAGCTGTCATGGAAGCTCAACGTGGAGGAGAGGGTCAAGAAGGCCTCAACGGCACTCTATGCATGTAAAAGAATGCTGGGGTGTACGTGGGGCCTATCGCCTTCTCTTTCTCATTGGGTTTTTACAGCGATTGTAAGCCCTATTCTATACTATGGAGTTCTTGTTTGGTGGAAAGCCACACAAAAAACAACATACCTCAAAAAATTAGAGGGGGTATGCAGACTATTGATGCTTTGCATTACGGGAGCCCTGAAAACAACCCCGACGGCTGCACTGTATGCCATTCTGCACATTCCACCTGTAGACCTGGTAGCAAAGAACAAAGCATTAACGACCGCAACCAGGCTCGGTGCTTCGGGGCAGCTTGAGCGCCGACCATATGGCCATAATAGTATAGCGTCCTCAGCCACAAGACGAACAGACTACATGATTCCCTACCTGCACTTCGAGGGAGATCTTAAGGCCACAATAGAGGTGGACGGGTTGGCGCAAGGGTGCGCAAATGGCGGACGAGGCGATACATGTGTACACCGATGGTTTCCAAAATAGTGGAAGGAGTAGGGTCTGCGGTATACTGCGCTGATCCGGAATTAAGCAGATCCTACAGGCTGCCGGATTACTGTAGCGTTTTCCAAGCGGAAATATTAGCCGTAACCAAAGCAGTAGAAACCTTGGAAGAGAATAGCTTAAGCTGCAACCGTGTTAACTTTTATATTGACAGTCAAGCAGCAATTAAGGCAATAATCTCGCATAGCACAGCATCTAAATGCGTGTTAGAGTGTAAGCAGTCTCTGGAGAGAATCGGGACAGGGAGAAGCATACATCTATATTGGGTCCCAGGGCATATGGGAATAGATGGGAATGAAAAAGCGGACGAATTAGCTAAAAAGGGCGCATCCCTTGAAGCTTGCTCCGTAGACGTCCCAATTAGATTGGGCGAGATTAAGCGAAGGCGAGAGGTGCACATGATCGACCAAGCAGAAAAGGCGTGGGTTCAAGCGCGGGGCTGTAAAGTGTCGAAGATATGTGTAGGTCTTACAACCTTAGACTAACACAGTTGCTTCTATCATTAAAAAGAGAGGACTGTAGACTCATGACGGGTATTCTGACTGGACACTGCCTTCTGGCGTAACATGCCTTAAATTAGGCTTGGTCAGTGATAGCAGGTGTAGGAAGTGCGGGTTGGAGGAGGAAACGATCGAGCACGTTCTGTGCTCGTGCCCTGCACTTGCCAGGCTAAGACTCCAGCTATTAGGAGTGATACAGCTGTCAGATCTAGAAGCAGCAAGTGGCTTAAGTCCTAGGAAGCTTCTAGTATTTGCCAAGAGGACGGAGTTATTTTATAACATAGGTCCTGGTTTTTGATAGGGTTTTTCAGTTTGGTCGTTAAAACAAACTTCTGGTAACACTACGGACTCAATCAGTCTATGTGAGGTCCTCATGGACCGGCCAGTTCAACCTACCTACCTACCGGTAAAAAGCACTGCCCGCATTTTTTCGCATAAGACAGCACTTTATCGCCGTCATTGTGCTTAGTCGGGTTCGATAGGGACATTACGGTGGACCATAGCTTACCTATACCGGCAGAGAGGGTACAATTCTTTAAATGCTCCTCCCATTTCGCACGCTTGTGTTTATCCATTAGCAACTGATGCGTTTGCTTATATCCCTTATTTGGGGGTCGCCGTGTTCGTGCTGTCTATACGGTCACGTTCTCTCGCTAGAGTTGCGGCCTTTGCTAGAAAATGTGGCCGGATTTACGGGATTCTATCCGGCGAGCCTAAGCGGATTTAATGACCTTTCGGAAAGCACGCTCTCCTTGACATGCATCAGTCGGGAAAGGGAGGGCAGCAAAACGAATTTCAGTATAAGTAACGAAGGTGAGTCATAACAACCAGTACCACTCCGTTCGCCAGTAGAGAAAACATTATTTCCTGCTCTGTCAGTTTACTTGCGAATCTTCGCCTAGCCACTCATCAGTATGGTCTCCGCCAAGCGCATATCATTACCAGCGCTGTCAAAAGCTTTTGACACAGTCAACCACGGCACTCAAAACGCCTCACGCCATATTATCTGAACCTAGCCGACCAAATCCACATTGGACGTTTACGTCGATGGTGTTGCGCTACCGACTGTGAGTGATCTTAGAGGCAACATTCGGTGACACTCTCACCTTCAAGGCGTGTGCCATTAAGTTGTTTCTAAAGTACAAAGCCGCAACAAAATCCTCATTCGCTTGTCACCAACACTTGAGGAAAACATATAGGAACGTTGCTATCCACGTACAAAGCAATTGGCCGTCCGCTCAATTGGGAAATGCGAAATTATAAAACTACTTTCGGTATTCCTTGTAATGTAATTGGGAAAATTTTCATTTACTTTTGCAATTCCTTCCGAAAGTACTGCGGCACAAATTACATTTAAGCAGAGTATTTGCTTTCAATTACAAACAAAAAATTTGTTTGTACTTGAGCCCCAAAAAAACGCAATTACTTTTTGGTATGAGGAATTGAAATGTAATCAATTCCTTTGCTGTAGAGAAAAGGAATTGATAACTTTCCTCAAGTACATGTAATGGGGAATTGACGGCAATTGAATACCTAAGTAATAATTACTAGTACCAGCTCTGACTGTAAATACCTTTGCATACCATTTTATGAATAGTTTGCTTGACAGGAAACATCTGACATGGGTTGTTCGCATACAGCACAGCGTTACAGCACAAGCACACTTTTCCGCAAGATGAAGGTTAATTTTAGTACACATCAAAGAATGGTATGTGGCTAACTATGGTAGCAACAAAAAGATCTGTGGAAAGGTGAGTTAGACTCGTTCGTGTTTATGGTCTAATACAAAAGACACAATCCTTTACGCCACTATTAGGCGTGGTTTCTTTAAACACACTGTTACACGTGCAACAATAGCGGCTAGCGTGTATAAAGTCAAGATATGAAGTAGCATGCTTTAAAGACTGCTATTCTCGCCTGAGCACAAGTGTGCTTTCATTCTGTATACGCGTACACGTGTCATACATTTAGTATTTTATCTGATGGCCATGTTTTAGATTTGTGAGCGAACTCGCTAGTGAAATATGATTTACAGCGAAATTCGCAACTTCCGTCAAATGTCAAATCGCTTTCTTTGCAAGTTTAGACATCACGCGAACGCCACTCATTTGACTAATGAGGAGCTGCAATCACAACAACGCTATAAGTACATTATAAAATTCACAGTTTTGGATAATGTAGCATGAGAAAAAGCGACTGCCGTGATTTAATAGATTCCCCAAGCTTGTAAAGAGAATTACGTATGACTCCTGTGAGTTGCACGAGTGTTTTTTCAGTATATGGACTGCGACATCACCAAAACATTTGACAAAATCTCAGGAACGTCTGCGGAAATAGTTTGCGTATAAATATTATATAGAAACCTTTATAAAGACTATATATTTTAAAGATTCAAACAAACAATAGTTAGAAATACCGCATAAAATAGTATATATATGTATGTTGTATTCACATAGAAATAAAAAGTATTAATATAAAATATGTCTAAACTATTTCACTTGATCCCAGAGTCAGCTGAACACCTATACACGTTGTATAGCACATGTGTTTTTTGTGTGGGCCTGAATCATCGGCACACAGTTCAAAATCATAAACACTTTGAAGATATAAAAAATAAAATTTCATAGCACTCCCATAGGCCTCATCATGAATTTCGAAAATATGAAATGCTTGATGTCTTATGAAAGTGCGACACAAAGAGAAAAAGCGACTGCCCGTATGAAGCTCATGTGGCACTTGTGTAGTGATAAAAGATTTACTACTAACAATTGACAACTAAAACATGTCCAAAAACATATAACCTATTCATAGCATTGCTGTGGAGAAAAAATGTGGGCTAACACCAAGAATTAGATTCACTATCAATTTATATCAGTTAGACATAGATGAGATTGAGACCAGTGCGGAGTTGCATAAGTATATAATTGCGGGCACCTATATGACCAAAATGCAAGATAATGTAGATAAGCAAACTAGACTCAAACATAGAGGAAGCCTATTCTTTTCTGTACTTCCTATGATGATTAGTTACTACTGCGAGTCTCAAGGAAGTCAGTAACTAGTGATACAAAATTTGTGTTCAGAACTAGACAGTGAGTGCCAATAAGAGTATTATACGAAGAAATCGACAAAATCATTCACAACTGCTAAGATCCATGCTTCCTCGCTTTAACACACGCTGCAGTCGTTGCGGCCTAGTCATTCTATGAGCGTATCCAGTGCTTTTCTCAACACTATCCACAGTACGTTTCAACTGCATCGAAAACAAAGTACCAAAAAGACATTTGTATATAGCTTAGGACCACTAGTGCAAGGTAAGCCTACTGGCTGGGACACAATTTCCACCGCTCACGGATATCGACATGCGTTAAATTCGCAGTTGCAATAGATGCATATGATTTATAAATTAGAGATAAGATGTCGAAATAGTGTAGTGCGTTTCTGGGAGAACTTGTACAAGATACATAAGAAAAGAAATTATCATCACAATTCTTCTGAACTAAAATCTCCTTAAGGTTTGGTTGGAGTTTTTTGTCAAGTTTCAATTTTCGTGTAGTATTATTGTTTTCCTTCGGTTACTTTGAGAACACTTCGTTTGTTTACCTGGGATACGCAACTGGAGTTGGATACCGTTATAAAGTGTATAGCTTCGCAGTGTCTATTCATGTTACACTTTTTCAAATCATTCTGGTATTATTAATTTCAATCAGTTATTTTTTAAATTTGGTCAGTACCGTGTCTGAAGATAATAGTCTGTTTTGTTTTCGCTAGATATATGTGTAGGGTAATTTGAACAGTCTGTAGAGCATTTCAATGATGATACGATGTTGTACTAATATTTTTCTAAATGTGTTCCAATGTCAATATTCGGCGGAAAATCTACATTTCACTTTTTTAGTATCCATTATGTGGAAAAGCCGAAATGATACACAGAGTACGATATCTAGTATGGCCCTATCTGTGGTTCCCTTAGCACCAAGACATCGCGCACGGGCTAAGAGGTCAATGTTACATTGTTTTCGCGCGCTTACTTTCAGAATAATTTTTAGTTTGGTCATCCTTGTTGTTGGTGATGTACACTAGATTATTGATCGTAATATTTTATATGCGCAATAATTATTTTGTAACATTTGAAACGCCCAAATATTCAACTCCTCGTCTTTCCGACCTCAAAACAATGTCTAAATTATTTGTTTTTTAATAGATTTTTTTTAGACCACACAAAAGAATTTTGTTCAGTTGGAGTGCAAACAATTTTGTACCATGTATTGTATGATGCGCAAGTGCCAATAATAGACAATTTTGCGTGCATGCAACTGTTGGCATTATTATCTATTACGACTAAAAGACATTGGTTACTGCCAATTTTTATACAATGAGGGCGAGAGTGTAGTGAATTCCAATTTTTATGTTAGTGAAATAGTTACTCAAGTTATTCCTACATTCAATCACTTATCACGATCGCTATCTCCACATCTTGAACCGAGACAATAATACCAATGTTTTGCTTCTGGAATTTAAATCATCATAATTGCTTTTTTTTTTTCTTTTTGACCCTTTTGTGTGTTTTTTGACATGTCACTTAATGGTTCATATCGTCTTCTCGCATAGGTAGCGTTTTTTGCTTGTGTTTGTGTTTTTGGCGGTATTTTGTTTGCGGTATTATTCAAAATGATAGAATAAATTCAGAGTGAACAATTTTAAAACCTTTGATTATTTTTAATAATCACAAAACATCGTAAAAAACAAAGAAATCAATATTTTTTAATTCTCTGCTCTACATCCATTTACTTGCTGTTTTCCATAACAGCTTATATCCTGGCTCTTTCCCACAAAGTAGGTTTACCAATATTTTGTGTTAGCGTGCCTACATTGCGCATATTATTTGACATTTGACCCATCTTTTCGCATTTTTTTCAATCATACGCACAAACTATGTTAGACTGTATTGCATACATGTCCTCTGTAGTAAGAATCTGCGCGTCACGCGCCAGCATGGATTTACGGTATTTTATTTTTGATGTGAGCTCGCCTTTTATCATGTTTGATGGAGTGATAAAGGAGAGGAAAAACTGAAAGGGGGAAGATCGGATGATGTGCTCCGTCGTCGGCCCACAGGCCACAGTAGCGATCTTTTGCCACCTACGCCGGGTCTACTATCTTTTCCTGTTTTTGCTTTTTTTTTTTTATGTCGCCGACGATTATATAAATTTTCTTTTCTTCCTTTATTTCCTTTCTCTTATTTTTGTTTCTTTTTTTTTCTCTGAGTTTTTTTTATATTATACCGCTTATGGAATTTACGTGAGGTTTTTGTAATGTTGGCGTGGGTATTTAATATGTAAAATATTAGGAATTCAGTAGTCTGGCTAACCGGGATGGCTTTTTTTGGGGCCAGGCTGTTTGCAAACCACATACAAAAAAAGAATAACAAACGAAAAATCAAACAAAAAAAATCACACACAAGAAAAAAAAAAGGAAAAAGTTTATACAAGTGCCTCTTTTGCCAGATAAAGGTATTTGAGGCTAATCTTTGTCTGTCTCGAGGTCAAAGAGTTCTAGGCCACCTCCTCAGCCCTAGATCACACTAAATAATTTTTTAATGCATTTGCGTTGCATTTGAGAAGGTAGTTGTAAGATTGTTTTAAGTGGATGTGTTGTTGAGTAGTGGCTATTGAGAAACCAATATCAGTGTATCGTGATTCTGTAGCTACTAGCCATATCTCGAAAGAAGGTTGTCGTCATGCTGATTTCCCTGGGTGTGTTCTGGTGAGTAAAGCGTTATGAGGCCAATAGAGGGTGATTTCCATTAATGTCTCGAATTTCTGATAAGTTTCCACGTATGTATCTACGTAGGTATTATACATGTTTTTTGATTTATTCTCGACTGATTATAAATTTTTTTTTTTTTTTTTTTTTTTTTTTTTTTTTTTTTTTATGTGTTTTATTTTTTTTTTTTTTTTTTTTTTTGAAAAAGTCCGTCTCTGAAATACTTTCAGACACAAAATATCACGCAGGTGCCAGATAAAAAAATAAGTGGCTGACAGTATGTGTAAGCCAAAAAAAAAGGAGAGTTTTTAGTGATCTTTCGTTTGTAACTCTTTCGTCTTCTTCCACATTAAAGCATGTG
>JARSSU010018897.1:0-10445 GCA_029619165.1 Eurosta solidaginis
ATATCGAAATGTTACGCCTTAATTCTGTATGTTTCAACATCGAGCTATACAAAATTGTCACGCTCTTTTTAGTCAGCTCAGCAGCAAGTGGGGGCTGTTTCCAATAGAAAACCTCTAGTAATTTACCAAAAGTGAAGGAAGAGTTATTTATAACATAGGTCCTGTTTTGTTTTTTCGTTTGGTCGTTAGATAAACTTCTGGTAACACTAGGGAGGCATTCATCTATGTGGGTCCTCATGGATCGGCATTTCAACTTACCTAATCTGATCTAGCCTAAAGCTCGTTCACGAAAGAGACTTTTTGGGGTTTTTTATTTTTTTTTTTAATACTTTTTTTTTGTTTTAAACCTCCAAAATCCTCTCTGCTGAGCAAAAAAATCTGAATAAATAGATTCTTAAAATAAACTCAGATCAATAAGGTATACTAGCGCTAAATAATTAATCAAAGCCATTAACACAGTCATCGCACAACTTAACTGTGCAAACTAGGAATATCTACCCTCTTCCTAGTCCTCGAAGAGAATAAAATCTTGTGTAAGCAAGGCACGGTCCTAGTTTCATAACGTTATTATCAAACTCCTGAAAAAACAGGGGTGGAAACCTGTAATAATATAATCCCTTTTATAATCAAATCCTTGCAAAACTATTAATTTTCGACTTTTAATATAGTGTGGGATCCAGAATAAAAATTGTTTTTCATTCCGATTTTTATTGCCTGAGTTCCGATAGAACTAGTTAAACCGGACTTTTAAAAGATCAAAGTCCTGGAAATAAAGTTAATCACGGACTTTTTATTTTTTTAAGGCCAACTAAAGTCGGCTTGATAACAAAGAAACGGCTTATCTGAAATAAAAAAACTTGTTTAAAATTCGGAAGCCGTTCTTGTTATCAAGCCGGACGTTATTTTATTTAAGCCAAATTAAAAGTCCGACATTGTTCTATCGTACTCAAAAAGATAAAATACAGATTTGCTTTTATATGTGTGACTTTTAGTGGAAAAAAGTTCGAAAAATAAAAAAGGATGCATATTCGCGTCATGATCTTTGCTATAGGATACTTGAGAACTAAAATCTTTTCACCTAGGACAGTTTTGTGACGGACTACTTTTCGACTCCGCATAATTATTATTTTCCGTCCCTGCTGAAAACATCAAACACCGCGCTCAGAACTGGCAATGTACTGTCTGTTTTATGTCACCATGAACACACATCTACACAGTGAGTGAGGTAGAGTACTTCGCATAAGGGATGGATAATTAAAAGTTGAGCAACCAGTTTCTGTCATGAGCTCCACCTAATAGGAACAAGCAGCCGGAGTAGACTAAAGAGTCGTCGCCGAAAGCACTTTGACAAACGAAACAGGAAAGAACAAAAGACCGTCTGATACATATACACAGAGCTGTCAGATTAATATGCCAATAATGCCCGGGCAACCCCGTGTCGCAGTGACAATATACTCCAAAAAATCGCAGTAGTGGCAGGCACCTCCTCGCAGGGAGACCGCGCGCGTTACTAACTCGCACAATGTCGATCTGGATACTGTAATAGGTTAAATCTACTTATCCAGAATCAACCCCGACATGCTTGTAACGTGTCCCCACATGACACCAACCATCTTTGCAATTGCAATATCAGAACAACGCCTCCAGCACTCATGTCGTTTGGTCCCATCTTGTGAAAATTCAGTTTCGTCCTCACATCCGTTAGAGGGTATTGATGACATGTTGTGAGTGATCAGCACCTGTTGGAGTTATCGCAACACAACTGGGTAGTTTAATATTACATTTTTAACCTACGATACGCAACACCGCGAACTTATGAGCTCCTTATTAACCTATTTTAAAGATTGTATTTGTCCACAGAATAATAAATTTTTTGTTCTACAATATACAACACAGAAACAAAGCACGCGATGGATTGACATCATAACCTACTTTAGAACATCGCACTTCGATTTGTATTTATGTAGGAGAGTGAAATGTATTTTGTGTTTTTTCTGTCATGTAAGAGTAACGCAATAATTAGAATCAGATTGTTAAGTGACGTTGGCAACTTGTCCGTTTAAACCTTTGTGGAGGATTTCTGCTGTTCAGTTAAAAAAATAAAGAGAGCAGCAAGTAATGGAAATATGAAGGCTAAGTTCGCGATCCGGCGATTCGGGTGTACCGAACATTACAAATACTTACGATCAGCTGAGGAGATTTGGAAACAAAATAAGGTGAAAAACAACCAGGTCGAAAAATGAAACCTAAGGTAAACACTGGAATGCTGTTTGTATGGCATTGGTAATCAAATGGAATGTGTTAATGAGTATTTTAAAAAAAGAGTGGGCCATAGTTCTATAGGTGGACGCCTTTCGAGAAATCGCCATAAAAGGTGGACCAGGGGGGGGACCAGAAAACATTCATCTGGTCAGGTACCTCGAATCTATGAGACTATATAAAAAAGGAAGTGACATTTTGATTGTCACTCCATAACTCGAGGAAAACGGATAGAAAAAGATTGCCATGAAATTTTTAGGAAAGATACAGGAAGGAGAGATGATGGTTAGTGATTTTGAAATCCCAAATCGGTTAGCCATTCCTTGAGTTATGATTTTTTTTATAAAAAACTATATAAAAGAAAAGTGTGTTAGTTACAACTACGCATAACTCAAGAACGGATAAACCATTTGGACTGAAATTGGTGGAGAGGTAGCTTAGAAACAGGGAACGACACACGATACTCGCTCTGGCTAGGTCTTGAGATCAAACGGGACACTGGGTAATCCTGGGAGTGTTGTTACAATATGGTATTCATATGAAGCTGTCTATGAGTTACTTGATACTGGGTATTTCTCGTACTTGGTGACTCGGGCTCGAGATATAGGCTAGTCAAATCGTGGACCAGGGCACCCCTAGAATGTTTTTATACAATTGGATATCAAATGAAAGCTGTTGATGAGTGCTTTAGTACAGGGTAATTTTCATATCCCTGGGTGACTAGAGTCTCGAGATATAGGCCAAAACGTGGACCAGGGCACCCCTAGAATGTTTTTATACAATTGGATATCAAATGAAAGCTGTTGATGAGTGCTTTAGTACAGGGTAATTTTCATACCT
Source organism: Eurosta solidaginis (assembly GCA_029619165.1). Taxonomy (NCBI): domain Eukaryota; kingdom Metazoa; phylum Arthropoda; class Insecta; order Diptera; family Tephritidae; genus Eurosta; species Eurosta solidaginis. The sequence goes on from JARSSU010018897.1 coordinate 3,100, forward strand.
ATTGGTGACTAAGGTATCGAGATATAAGGCCAAAACGTGGACCCGGGCACCCCTAGAATGTGTTTATATAATATGGTTATCAAATGAAAGCTGTTGATGAGTGCTTTAATACAGAGTAATTTTCATACCTAGTGGTAACTAGGGTCTCGAGATATAGGCCACAACGTGGACCCGGGCACCCCTAAAATGTGTTTATACAAAATGGATATCAAATGAAAGCTGTTGATGAGTGCTTTAGTACAGTGTAGTTTTCATACCTATTGGTAACTAGGGTCTCGAGATATAGGCCAAAACGTGGACCCGGGCACCCCTAGAATGATTTTATACAATTGGATATCAAATGAAAGCTGTTGATGAGTGCTTTAGTACAGGGTAATTTTCATATCCCTGGGTAACTAGGGTCTCGAGATATAGGCCAAAACGTGGACCAGGGCACCCCTAAAATGTGTTTATACAAAATGGGTATCAAATTGAAGCTGTTGATGAGAGCTTTAAAGTAATTTCCATTGTAATATTTGATTTAGTAGCATCAACCTGGCAAAAGTGATAAATAAGCATGCGAAGCCGAAATAAAGACATGAATTAATAATTCGCACATACCTGTATATGTAACTATGTATGTCCTATTCGATTATCCTGAAATTTGGTATATTAATTTGCCTGTATCAGTATTTACGATCCTTTTTTCCGGGAACTAGACCAGAGATGGACTGGGATTAAGACCACCCTCTGGGATTGACAATAAGAGATGAAGGAGAATGAAAAGAACTTGAGAGAAGAGAAAAGAGGAGGGAGGAGTGAATAAAAGATTAAGAAAAATATAAGAGGGGGAGGCAGAGTTAGACGGAAATAGCTTATTAAGATGTATACAGATAGACCAAATTTAGGGCAGAACAACGTCTGCCTGGTCTGCTAGTTTATTTATATATGTAATACCACGAACAGTATTCCTGCCATGATTCCAAGCTCTTTTGAATTCGCCCTGTAGAACTTTTTCATTTTCTCCTACTTAATATATTAGGTGTCACACCCAATTTACATAGTTTTTCTAAAGTTATATTTTGCGTCAAAAAACCAATCCAATCACAATGTTTCATCCCTTTTTTTGTATCAGGTATAGAATTATGTAATTTTTTAATTTTTAAAAATTTTAGATATCGAAAAAGTGGGCGTGGTCATAGTCGGATTTCGCCCATTTTTAATACCAAGATAAAGTGAGTTCAGTTAAGAACGTGAACTAAGTTTAGTAAAGATATATCGGTTTTGGCTCAAGTTATCATGTTAACAGCCGAGCGGAAGGACAGACGGTCGACTGTGCATAAGAACTGGGCGTGGCTTCCACCGGTTTCGCCCATTTTCACAGACGATGTTTGTTCGACTTATGGTATTAAAAGTATTCTAGACAAATTAAATGAAAAAGGGCGGATCCACGCCTATTTTGAAATTTTCTTTTATTTTTGTATTTTGTTGCACCATATCATTACTGGCATTGAATGTTAAGATAAAATACTTATATATTGTAAAGATATTAAATTTTTGTTAAAATTTGACTTTAAAAAATTTTTTTTTAAAGAGTGGGCTTGTTCGTTATCCGATTTTGCTAATTCTTATTTGGAACACATATAGTGATAGGAGTAACGTTCCTGCCAAATTTCATCATGATATCTTCAACAACTTCCAAATAACAGCTTGCAAAATTTTAAATTACCTTCTTTTAAAAGTGGGCGGTGTCACGTCCATTGTCCAAAATTTTACTAAGTTTATATTCTGCATCATAAGTTCAACGCACCTACCTAGTTTCATGGCTTTATCCGTCTTTGGTAATGAATTATCGCACTTTTTCGGTTTTTCGAAATTTTAGATATCAAAAAATTGGGCGTGATTATATTCCGATTTCGTATTTTAAATAGCTTATTTTAAATACCTCAAAATTTACTCATTTATCGTGTTTGCGGACGGACGGACGGGACATGCTAAAATGAATTTCTTTTTTCGCCCAAATCATTTTGATAGTATAAATCTATATCTTATCGATGCCGTTAGCGGGTAACGTTATGCGAACAAAATTAATATACTCTTTGAGCTCTGCTCAGCTGAGTATAAAAAAAAATTAAAAATAAATATTAGTGTAGCCGGTCATAAAATTTATTGTAAAATGATACAGGCTTTTCTTGAACCATAATGTTGCTTTTAGTGCAACTAAAACACCAACATAACGTCCCAAACGTTTTCTATAGCCCACCTTAGCTTCATCAGGTGACGAAAAACTGCATTAATTTAAAATATTTCTTCCAATCTTACCAACGTAATTTGACATAAAATTATAAAAATAGTTGTTTAAATAAATTACACCAACTTGTCAAAAACTGAGACCACAACAAAACATCACGATAAATACGGGAAAATGGCACTTCCATACATATAGCAATTCGATATGTGTAAATTTTCCATTATCATAAAAACATATCGCTCATTACCATCTATATGTGGTACAATTTGTCCATACAAAATACTAAACAGCCAGAAATTCAAAGGCATAACAAATAAGGCTCGCGGAACATGCATACATCGTTGTCTTCTTTCTTATGTTCTATTGTTTGTGTATCCTTTTCTCCATCTTATCTGTTCGCAAGACTCTCTCTGGCTGTATCTCTGATTTTTGTCGCGTCTTCTCTCTTGTCTAATCATTTGACATTTTTCTCATATCAGCTGAGTGACGCGCTCGTGATGTGGTGTGTTGCGAATGATGCGCTGTGCCTGGATCTTTGTCTCCTTATGTCTGCTCATGCTCATTTAGGCGTACTCCTAGACTTCGCTAGCTAATGTTCAAACAGAAAAAAATAATGAGGCCAATATCAATTCAAAAATTGAGTGATGTTCATACAATCAATTTACCTTACAACAATAGTAATTTGATAGCCAGTGGCTCATCTATACAGCAACAAATACCTTTGTTCAGAACGTCAAAATTGTGCGTTTGGAATTAGGTGAAGGGATGGAATGAAAACATAAAACTTTAAAAATTTTTGTTGTTGTAAGATAATGTGTTCAAAGTTTTGGTTTCATTTGAGTTGCCATCCTCTGTTGACAATCCTACTCCCACCTGAAATGAAAAAAAAAAATAATATCAGCTGATGAGATGAGCCAACCATATAGTTGAGCCATGCGCAGCTGACGTTTAAAATCTACTCAATAAACACTCACTTACAAGGTGTATTACTCTTGACACCAATTTATACGCAATGTTTGTTAAATTGGCATATCTTGTTATCTACGATTTATTATAGTGCTTAAAATTGCGTAATAAATGCACAAAAATGGTATTAGATTGCCTAAATAGGCGTGTGTGTACCTAGTCTTAGTCGTGTACCACTATGTATAATTTTCATCGCAGCTTGTCGTTTTCTTTACCTTTGCAATGGTAAATTCAATAGACATGTTATTTGTTGTGAAGTTTTGACGAGGTTTTCGGGTTTTGTGAAGATACTAGATAAGGTATTATCGATGTGTATGCTAAACATATGTTATTGGATTGTCAGACGGTAATGTGCTGCGTAGAGAAGCATTCGGTTAATCTGAGGATGTACTAAAACACTGTAAAAAACTGTTTGGGTTGATCAGTTGTGGTTCTTGTTGTATTGTATTGATATTGTCTATACGTGGTAAATTATGAGAAAAACATATTTAAATAAAGGCAGTTGTCGCCCTGAGGAAAGCTAAGGTGCTGTAGCGAAAAGTGGGACCGTAATAGTTGGAGTTTACTGCACACTAAAAGCAACATTATGTCAAGCAAAGCCTTATCATAACACTAAAAAGTATAAACTGAGGATATAAATAATAAATATGAAAAAATTCTAGTTTTTATGTTGTATGTATGTAAATGTGCCAAATGATATATTAAATTTTTTTGTTTTATTCTTCAAAGTGAAATTTGATGAGTCGTGGAAACAACATTCTTATACCCCACTTATTAGATATGAAAAAATAAAGCAAATAAATATATGGCAAAAAAAAAAGGGAATTTTCACAAAATAAAACCACATTGTCTTATTCATTCAAAGTTCTTCAAAAGACTTCTTATGGACAAAAGACTGTAACAAGTGATAAATCATATTATTTTTGCACGCCTTTTAGAGGATGTTTTTAGTTTTATACCATTAGGGTGCTGCCTATACATAATAAAATGTTTTCCCAGGTGCTCACCATCTCAAACGATGATACCTAGGCCAGCGTTATCAAAATAAAAGCTTTTTGATCTCGATCGAGAAATGATTAAACCTTCGTGACTGCGGGGCACTTTATCTCCCACCTTTCATTTCATAAATATTATGTATTTATGAAAAAAAACTTTCGAATTTCTCAGCACAAAATTCTTTGTTTTCAGTTTACAAATTCTTTCATATAAAATTAAATTAACAAAATGTCCGTCCATTAGTTGTAATGTCAAACATATGTTACCGAAAAATCTGTCCCAGGGACACTGATTTGAAAAGTATGCAGAACATTTTTTTTAAACTTTTTCATAAAATTTTAAAAAATAGATTGCTATACGTGTGTGAATATCCTTTGTAATTAGGCACAGGCAACACAACTTTATATTATCACTAAAATTTGAAAACTTTGTGGTAGAGGAATACCGCTATGTTGCCACTAGAAAATATGGTTACATTACACTGAAAGAAAAAGGGACTGGTAAAAATCAAACCGAAATACGGGTCAATTTCAGCCAAACAGTTTCTAATTCTAATTAATAATTTGTATCCATTCACAAACAAAAGATGTTGAATCAAACTGCGCACAAATCGTTGATTCGTAATGAACGTTTTAGTAATCAAATTGGAACAAAAAACAGTTGTTGCGACCGCTTGTACGAAGTACCTATGTTACCATAAACATAAATAAAATAAAAAAATGTAGGATTGCGGAAAAACCTTCCTCTAAGGGCGAGCTTATATCAATTTTGCGTAGTACTCCTCTTGATTTCCCCTACAAAATTGGGCGACTTCCGAACGGCAATCTGCAAAGGCAGAGTAGTTTTTCATGAGAGCTTTGCAATGGCCAGAAAAATACCACCTCGGGAGCGCTTGCCAAAACACTGCCGGAGGGACGGACCCGCTTAGGAAAAATTTTTCTTCTAATTGAAAAAACCCATATTTCTAAAAAAATTTATGTTGCTTTTGCCCGGGGTTGCGAAACCCAGGGTTTATTTTACAGTTGTGGCAGGGGCGGACGCACGCTAACCCATCACACCACGTGCATTTAATAACCGTACGTTAAGGGCTTAACTCAAATATGCTGGCACATATTTTACAAATTTACACTTATTAATTTGTTTTTTATTAAACGCACTTTCACCAAAATTTATATTTTTTATAATTATTTAAATTGATGGTTTGAACTTCGCTTTTGCAAATAGAAATGAAAATAGTAGGGGTCACAAAAACTGATCTCAATTCTTTCAGGTGCAGCTAAGCTCATTCTCAATTTCTTCTCTTCGATGTAGTGGCAAACATGATTGCTTTCGACAAAAACTTGTATAAATGTTTGACAAAACATTTTAAATAGATCTAACTTGTAAGTTAGAAAAGTAAAAGAATCAAAATCGCTTAGAAGGTTAATTTCACCACTGGGAGTAAACTTAACATGTTCATCCGGCCAAGTTTTAATTTCGTAACACTTAAGATTGAAACGATTCAAAACAACTCAAAACTTTTATGTTGTCGGAAAACATGTCAAACATTAAAAAAGTTAAGGAAGCTAAGTTCGGTTTAACCGAACAGTACATACTAAGTTACGAGCTTATGGAGACAAACAATAAGGGAAAAATAAACCATGTAGTAAAATAAACAGAAGGTAACCCCGAAATGTTTTTGTATGACAATGCGTATCAAATGAAAGGTCATTAAAGGAGTATTTATGGGAGGAGTGGGCCATAGTTCTATAGAGATGGAACCGCCATTTAGGGATATCGCCATAAAGGTCAGTCTGACCAGCCTGACTCTAGATGCGTTGGTACTATATGGGTATCAAACGAAATGTGTTAATGAGTAGTTTTAAAAGGAGTTGGCGTAAGGCTATATGTGTGAGGAACGTCTTTTCGAGATATCGCTCTAAAGGTGGACCAGGGTGACTCTAGAATTGATGTTTGTACGATATGGGTATCCCAAATGAAAGGTCATTAATGAGGGTTTCAAATAGGGCGTGGGCCTTAGTTCTATAGGTGACGCCTTTCGAGATATCGCCATAAGAGGTGACCGGTGACTCTAGAATGTGTGTTTGTACGATATGGTATTCAATTAAAGGATATTAATAGAGGGTTTTCAAAAGGGCGTGAGCCCTTAGTTCTATATAGGTGGTAAACGCCATGGTCGAAAAGGATATCGCGCCATACAAAGACCAGTGTGACTCTATGATGTGTTTGTACGATATGGGTATCAAATAAAGGTATTAATGAGGGTTTTAACAAGGGGAGTGGATTTTTGGGGGATTTTTTTTTAAAAGGGGGGGGGGGGGTTGTATATTGTGGAAAGGCGTTATCCAGAATATCGAACCAAAATGTGCGACCAGGGTGACCATAAACATCATTCGTAGGATACACAATTATTTATATATGTAAATACAGAAAAGTATCTGCAAGATTTCAAAGGTTTTTTATTTTCGTCCTGCAGAACTTTTCATTTTCTCCTACTTAATATGGTAGGTTCACCCACCCAATTTACAAAGTTTTTCTCTAAAGTTATATTACGCAATAAACCAATCCAATTACATGTTCATCCCTTTTCGTATTTGATAGAATTATGGCATGTTTTCATTTTCGTAAATTTTCGATATAGAAAAAGTTGGTGTGGTCATAGCGGACTTTCGGACATTTTTTATACAATAAAAAGTGGGTCAGTAAGTACGTGAAACGAGTTTCGTAAGATATATACATTTTTGCTCAAGTTAAATCGGTTAATGCCGAGCGGAAGACTGACGTCGACTGTATAAAAAACTGGGGTGGCTTAAAACTATTTCGCCCTTTTTCACAGAAATAAGTATCGTCCTAGAATCTAAGACCTTACCAAAATTTCACAAGGATTGTAAAAATTTTTGTTCGACTATGCATTAAAGTAATCCTAGACAAAAATTAAACGAAAAAGGGGGACGACCCACGCCCATTTTGAAATTTTTTATTTTGTATTGTTGCACCATATCATTACTGGAGTTAATCCTTGACAATAATTACTTATATACGAAAGATATTAAAATTTTTGTTTCAAAAATTTGACTTTAACTTTTGCATTCAAAACTGAAAATTACTCCTACTTCGGCCACTACAACCGTCCCCCACCACCACAATTTCACTA
>JARSSU010018899.1:0-23788 GCA_029619165.1 Eurosta solidaginis
ATTTAATTTTAAGTATGACGGAGACATTTCCTCGTTTAAAATATCTGTTTCAGATGTATTCTTCGAGAAGGTGCTTGATCCATCTTTTTGGCCGGTACATACGGTGGTACATTTATTTACCAAAAAGTCGACGGCTGAACCTGTTAATCCAAAAAACGCAATGACGAACACAGAAACAACAACAAAAAGGTAATTATTGATCCGTCCCATCTCAACATTAATTACCAAAATGTTCGTGGCCTACGATCAAAACTCATCCCTTTTTACTACCTGTATATTAAGTCCCTTTCATGTTTATCCCCTCATTTCCTTACGAACTTTTGACCACGGAAAAGTCTTTTTCGGTAACTTCCCGTTGAGCTAGACAACTGATACTTTGAACATAGTTCAGATCTGGGGGACATTGCAATACAAGTGAAAAAAAATCCGGTAGGTAGTGCACGGATCGAGATATACAGAAAATTAATTTTAAAGTGGAAATTTTGTGATCGACTTTTAACTAACTCCTCGGTGATCCAGAGACTTTAAACTTTACTACAATTCGTGGAAAACAAAATGCCGCCAAGTGGCAGACGAATCGAGATAAACGAAAATCCCTGTAAAAACGCAGGGAGTCTTGCGATCGACTTCCGGGCGAGCTGGAGTCTTGAAACTTGGGCCGTGAATCAGAACCCGGTGACAATGCAGTATTTGATCAAAAAAATTTCGCTAGGTGGCGCATGGATCGAGATATTAAGATTATTAATTTTGATTTGGGAATCTTTAAATCCATTTTAACTAACTTCCCGGTGACCTAGAGACTTCAAACTTGGCACACAATTCGAGGCTTGATGGCAATACAATTTACAGAACCAAAATTACGCTCGGTGGCGCGCTAAGTGAGATAACTTCCTTGAAAAACGAGCGGAATCTTGCAGTCGATTTTTAAGTAACTTCCCGATGAGCTGGAGATATGAAATTTGAGCCGTAAGTCAGAACCCTGTGAAAATGCAATACTTTATCAAAAAAATTCCGCTAGGTGGCGCATGGATCGAAATATTGAGAAAACTAGTTTTAAACTGGAAATCTTGCAATCGAGTTTTAACTAACTTCCTGTATATCTAGAGACTTGAAACCTGAAATATAGTTTAAAACTCGGCGACAGTGCAATGTTTGATCAAAAAATTTGAGCTACGTAACGCACAAGTCGAACTATTTAGAAGATTAGGCCATACCTTCATGGCTAGCCTCCTGAGTGTTGCAGGCGTTGTAGAATTCCACCTCGTTGAAAGCCCAACTCAATGCACGTCCTTGCATACTTTTAGGCGTACGCGACTTTCAACACGATTCTTTTAGATTTTCAGGCGTATGAACATTTCACCACGATCAAATTAAGTAGCTGACAAACGAGGTGGAATTCTCTTGTTAAGATGCGAGGTGGAATTCTGTTGTTTTCGCCAGTGTTGTCGGCGAAAATTCCACTAATTCTCTTAAATCTTGGGAATTAACTATGAGGATTATCTTATTAATCTTCACCTCCAGCGGGTTAGGGGGTCAGAATTTACCCGCGGTAGGTATGCCTGTCGTAAGAGGCGACTAAAATACCACATTCAAGGGGCTGTGTAGCGCAACCCTTCAGGTTGCCAGCGCAATATACAGCTTCTCCAAACCCAATTGTCAACCTCAACTATCCGCGGCGAATCCTGTTTCGCTACCAGAGGAGGCTCTGGCGATCCCAAGCTCCTTATGGAACTTGGGGGTGCGGAGGGAGGGATGACTTGAAGGTTTAATGTGGCCATATAAATCGTTCCCGAGATGGTGGGGCTAGCACCTTAATGGTGCTGCGTACCGGATCTGTATCCGGCAAAGGACCATCACATCGATAACACTCCCCAAAGCCTTCGAGGAGCAACCTTATCGCTACAACAACAACAACAGGATTATCTTCAAGTTAATTCCGATGAAATCAGTTAATTTCGGACTTTCCTTCGTCTATCAGCCGCTTAACCCAAAATTCTTTGTCATGAAGCTTCTTATACTTTGATTTCCTTAGGCGAACTTTTGGGAGCAGTGACATAACAAGTGGTGCATCACGGGTTCTGGTGAATGAACTATTAGTGGTGGTGATGCACCACAGCCAAGAGGTAACTCTCTAAACAGATTATGTTGTTACTAGACTTTAAAATTTTCTAAAATCTGCCGGCACATAATTGGTATGCTTATTGAGTTAAGCCAGAACTCCATGGATAGACTCGTGGGCGTTGCAGGCGTTCTAGAATTCCACCTCGTTTGCCAGCTATTCAATCTACACAACTAAAAATCGTGGTGAAAGTCGCATACGCCTGAAATTTTGAAAGGATGCGCATGGAGTTGGGCCTCAAATGCTTTCGCAACTTTTACCACACGGTGGGAAATCTATGGCTCGATCAACCACAACTATTGATACAACATTAAGTAAAAATTGATAATCCTATCCCATCAATGTACGAATGATGAATCAGTATTGAACTGGTATCCAAACAAAGTATGCGCAAGAAATCAATTAACTAATGACAAATACGGCATTCTTAAAAAAAATTTAATTTGACATTTGACTTCAGCATGTTCTAACCGTGTTCTTCAGGGCTATGAGCTCAGTGCTCTATCATTAGGATACGGCACGTCATCAAATTTCCAGAGAAATATTCAAATATATGAAACATAAAAAAAATTTTATTCAAAAAGCATTTGAACAAGTTTTAATATTGCTCCCACGCCAATATGAAATAGTACAGTGCCGTCTATACATATTTTTCTTATACAAATAAAAAAAGTAAAGTCGCTGTTGGGTGAGAGTGCCCATTTGTACATTTAATTTCTTTACGCACTACTGTTGTTAAGATAGTGCCCATGTATGCACTCTATTTATTCACGCACTAACTGTAACATAAGAATAAATCATGTATTATACCGTCACTTGAAGTCAATGCCTGTATTCAAGGTTATAGGAAGGTTATAGAGCAGTGCAAATTACTATGCTCTCTCTTATATTAAGATTTACATACATACATTTTCTACTTCGCATATCATTTCATTATAATTACAAGTTAGTTGACTAAAAACAAATAAGCGGTGAAGAAGTTTGATAGAAACGTTCATGTGTTTTGATTAATATATTTTAAGCCCCATACATTTGGCGACCATGACAGGACATCCCTGTAAAATAAATTAAACTTTTTTATACAAATTTATACTGCTGTGCCCAAGCGGATTATTGGGTCATCTATATTGCAAAGGACTCGCCCTGTACCCCTGTACCATAAAAATTCGATAGTTTTGTGCAAGATAAAATCTACTGCTGTGCTCACTGGGTGTGAGGAGTAGCATAACCTGATTAAGTTGGTCTTACTTATGATTATCAATAGAAATTTGACGCGTCACACGTCTTTATTTAATTGTCTAATCAATGCCCTAGATTGATGAGGAGTGTGATTACTTGTACCTAGGACCTACCTAAATATTTTCTAGCTTTTAGTATTATTATTACTTCATGTAAGTATTGTTTTCAATAAAACCGTTTAATTTAAACATTTTTATACTCTTTTGATCAGAGCTCCAGAGTATATTAACTTTGATTGGATAACGGTTGGTTGTACAGGTATAAAGGAATCGAGACAGATATAGACTTCCATATATCAAAATCATTAGTATAGAAAAAAAAGTCGATTGAGCCATGTCCGTCCGTCCGTCCGTCCGTCTGTCCGTTAACCCGATAACTTGAGTAAATTTTGAGGTATCTTGATGAAATTTGGTAGGTAGGTTCCTGGGCACTCATCTCTGATCGCTATTTAAAATAAACGATATCGGACAATAACCACGCCCACTTTTTCGATATCGAAAATTTCGAAAAATCGAAAAAGTGCGATAATTCATTACCAAATATGGATTAAGCGATGAAACTTGGTAGATGAGTTGAACTTATGACGCAGAATAGAAAACTAGAAAAATTTTGGACAATGGGCGTGGCACCGCCCACTTTTAAAGGAAGGTAGTTTAGAAGTTTTGCAAACTGTAATTTGGCAGTCGTTGAAGATATCATGATGAAATTTGGCAGGAACGTTACTCTTATTACTATATGTCTGCTTAATAAAACTTAGCAAAATCGGAGAACGACCACGCCCACTTTTTAAAAAAAATTTTTTTTAAATTCAAATTTTAAAAGAAAAGTTAATATCTTTACAGTATATAAGTAAATTATGTCAACATTGAACTCCAGTAATGATATGGTGCAACAAAATACAAAAATAAAAGAAAATTTAAAAATGGGCGTGGCTCCGCCCTTTTTCATTTAATTTGTCTAGGATACTTTTAATGCCATAAGTCGAACAAAAATTTACCAATCCTTGTGAAATTTGGTAGGGGCTTAGACTCTAGGACGATAACTGTTTTCTGTGAAAAGGGCAAAATCGGTTGAAGCCACGCCCAGTTTTTATACACAGTCGACCGTCTGTCCTTCCGCTCGGCCGTTAACAGGATAACTTGAGCAAAAATCGATATATCTTTGCTGAACTCAGTTCGCGTACTTAGCTGAACTCACTTTGTATTGGTATAAAAAATGGCCGAAATCCGACTATGACCACGCCCAATTTTTCGATATCGAAAATTACGAAAATGAAAAAAATGCCATAATTATATACCAAATACGAAAAAAGGGATGAAACATGGTAATTGTATTGGTCTATTGACGCAAAATATAACTTTAGAAAAAAACTTGGTAAAATGGGTGTGACACCTACCATATTAAGTAGAAGAAAATGAAAAAGTTTTGCAGGGCGAAATCAAAAGCCCTTGGAATCTTGGAAGGAATACTGTTCGTGGTATTACATATATAAATAAATTAGCGGTACCCGACAGATGATGTTCTGGATCACCCTGGTCCACATTTTGGTCGATATCTCGAAAACGCCTTCACATATACAACTAAGGGCCACTCCCTTTTAAAACCCTCATTAATACCTTTAATTTGATACCCATATCGTACAAACACATTCTAGAGTCAACCCTGGTCCACTTTTATAACGATATTCCGAAAAGGCGTCCACACATAGAACTAAGGCCCATGCCCTTTTAAAATACTCACTAACACCTTTCATTTGATACCCATATAGTACAAACAAATTCTAGAGTCACCCCTGGTCCACGTTTATAGCGATATTTCGAAAAGGCGTCCACATATAGAACTAAGGCCCACTCCTTTTTAAAATACTCGTTAACACCTTTCATTTGATACCCATATCGTACAAACAAATTCTAGAGTCACCCTGGTCCACCTTTATGGCGATATTTCGAAAAGGCGTCCACCTATAGAACTAAGGCCCACGCCTATTTAAAATACTCATTAACACCTTTCATTTGATACCCATATTGTACAAACGCATTCTAGAGTCACCCTGGTCCACTTTTATAACGATATTCCGAAAAGGCGTCCACCTATAGAACTAAGGCCCACTCCCTTTTAAAACACTTATTAACACCTTTCGTTTGATACCCATATTGTTCAAACGCATTCTAGAGTCAACCCTGGTCCACTTTTATAACGATATTCCGAAAAGGCGTCCACCTAAAGAACTAAGGCCCACTCCCTTTCAAAATACTCATTAACACCTTTCATTTGATACCCATATAGTACAAACAAATTCTAGAGTCACCCCTGGTCCACCTTTATGGCGATATCTCGAAAAGGCGTCCACATATAGAACTAAGGCCCACGCCCTCTTAAAATACTCATTAACACCTTTCATGTGATACTCATATCGTACAAACAAATTCTAGAGTCACCCCTGGTCCATCTTTATGGCGATATCTCGAAACGGCGTCCATCTATAGAACTTAGGCCCACGCCCTTTTAAAATACTCATTAATACCTTTCATTTGATACCCATATCGTACAAAATAAATTCTAGAGTCACCCCTGGTCCACCTTTATGGCTATATCTCGAAAAGGCGTCCACCTATAGAACTTAGGCCCATCCCTTTTAAAATTATCATTAACACATTTCATTTGATACCCACATCGTACAAACAAATTCTAGAGTCAGACCTGGTCCACCTTTATGGTGATATCCCTAAATGGCGTCCATCTATAGAACTATGGCGCACTTCCTCTTAAAATACTCTTTAATACCTTCCATTTGATACACATGTCATACAAACACATTCCAGGGTTACCCTAGGTTCTTTTTACAACATGGTGATTTTCCCATACTTTGTCTCCACAGCTCTCAACTGAGTATGTAATCTTCGGTTACACCCGAACTTAGCCTTCCTTACTTGTTTTTTAATTATTTTATTTTCAAGTTTTTAGTCTTTATTTATTGCCTATTATTTCTTATTCTATTTAGTTCATTTAGTGACTCATTATTACAAGGACTCTTTCCTGACAATTTGTTACAATCTAAATCCTCAATACATAATCCTTCCAAAGACTTTACTCGACTCTGCGCCACGTAAGCTTGTCCCTCCTCGAACTCCAAAATATTTTGATGTCACTTCTTCATGACTGTATGTAATATTTGTTCCAAATATGAGCTAAATCGGACATCATAGGTCGCTTTCTATTCATTTATTAATGTTCCAAATATGGAACCACTCCGAACCACAAATAAGATTTTTTGAATATCTCGATCTTTGCGCCACCTAGCGGCGATTTTTTTCATACATCGCTTTCTATTCTTGTATGTATTATGTGTTCCAAATATGAGGTAATTCGGACCACAAATAGAATTTTGTGAATATCTCGATCCTTGCGCCACCTAGCGGCGATTTTTTTCATTGGTCGCTTTCTATTCGTTTATGTATTATGTGTTCCAAATATGAGCCAAATCTGACTACAAATACAATTTTTGTGAGTATCTCGATCCTTGCGCCACCTAGCGGTGATATTTTTCATAGTTCGCTTTCTATTCGTTTATGTATTATGTGTTCCAAATATGAGCCAAATCGGATCCCAAATACGATTTTTGTGAATATCTCGATCCTTGCGCCAACTAGCGGCGATTTTTTTTTCATAGGTCGCTTTCTATTCTTGTATGTATTATGAGTTCCAAATATGAGGCAAATCGGACAACAAATACGATTTCTGTGAATATCTCGATCCTTGCGCCACCTAGCGACGATTTTTTTCGTATTATTGCATTGTCATCGGGTTCTGAACTATATTCCATGTTTCAAGCTTGCAGCTTATCGGGAAGTTACTTAAATTTTAATTACAACATTAGTTCACAACGACCGGCCGTGCAGCCTGTCAAGTCAGCCTAAATAAAACCGTTTAAAAAGAAGGGGAGTCGGCAGATTCCATCACGTTGGAATGTCGTCTGCAAAAATTAGAATCCCATTTTAAGCAAATAAGCCACATTCAGGGTCAGATAGAAAAAATTAACCCTGAGGACAATGCAAAAAGCGACATAGAGGAAAGTTATATTGAAGTAAAAGGAAAGATTATGCGGTTGTTGAATAAGTTGCGTCGTACAAGTGTAGCCGAAGCAAGTTTTGCAAATGCTTCTACGAATCATCCCTTTACACATCAGAGTCGATTACCAAAACTAAAATTACCCAAATTTGATGGCAAATATAGTGAATATAAACGATTTTCGCATACAGTTGCCAATCTTGTCAACGACGATCCCACCCTTCCGACAATAGAAAAGTTCAATTATTTGATAAATTGTTTGTCAGGACTAGCATTGAAAATTATTATTATTATTATTATTAATTGGTCTGGAAGCACTGCGACTTTTGTGCAGATCTATTGTGCAAAACATTTCAGCCTAATTTTGTATCTGTAGGCTCTTGATGTATCTAAGTACCTCTTCAGGCTTTTTACTCCATATCACATAGGGATTAAGAGTCCCACCACCTAGATGGGATAGTCTCTGCCTAACTAGAGCGACGCAGAGAATGTGAACCGGCGCTTCATCATCCAGCTCACAGGAACGACAAATTTGGATATCAGATAGATTTAATTTACTTAGGTGATATCGTAGACCGCAGTGTCCCGTGTAGTACCCAGTAAGAGTTCTTAGGTCGTCCCTGCTTAGGTTAATGAGATTGGCTGATACTTTCGTTGCCGAAAGTATAAACAGTTTGGCCTGCCTTTGCCCTGGACAATCAATCCAGTGGCGTCTGAATTGTTTAGTTTCCCAGTTACTTATAGTTTCCCTGGTGTGTGCTTTTGTGAGTCCACAAAAGGGCTCTGGACCATAGATTGCTGATGTAGCACCCTGCTTTGCTAGGTAATCTGCATGTTCATTACCTTCATGTCCCTGATGTCCGGGAACCCATCCCAACAAAACCTTGTTTTTGGCTCCCAGGGCATTAAGGATTTCATCCACCAGCTTAGATGTAACTATGTAGGATTGCAAGGCACGCAGTGCCGCCTGGCTGTCCGACATAATGTAGATGCTCTTCGATGTTCCATTCATGACGTTTGGACTCTGAAACGCTGGCCAGACCTTTCTAAGGTTTATGGATGAAGTTTTGCGAAGTTTAGATTTTTGTTTCGTTTATATGGTGACATATATAAGCAACACTAAGGGATACTATCATCTCTAAGCCGATACTTAGCAGTGACTTGTATGCACATCAACAAGTCAATCATTATGTATATACATATGTCCATACAAGCAGCGGAGAGAAACTCACAAAAACATCCATATATCTGAGACCCTCCCAAAAGTAGGCTATCATCGGTGGAGGTATCACTCACATATACACGCGCATATGGCTATGCGGGAAGCTATAATAATCGCGCATCTTTAGTTATAGCTGATAAATTTATAGCTGGTAAACAAGTAGTTAATTCTAGAAATAGAAACGCCCAGAAGTATACGAATGATACATCACAGAGTATAAAAGGAGTTAAAGCTGAATACGCAGTAATCAGCTTGATTTAAGCAAGCTATTGGTTGTGAAGTATCAGTGTAATTGTGAAGTACTTTAATAAAGGCCATTTTGCATTATTGAATATTAGAGTTATTTATTCAACAGTTCAGCGATAAGAACGTTCGTAGAAGGTTGCAAATAAGGGGAGTTGCACTAAATTCTTTACAATTGGTGTCAGAAGAGGAATTGTTGAATAAATTCTGAAGATTTCGAATACAACTTGGACATGGCAAAGTTAAGTGAATTAAAGATCCAGCAACTGAAAAAGGAGTTGGAGAACCGTGGATTGAATACAAGCGCAAAATAAGATTGAACTTCAAGTACGGCTACGAGACGCTATGGAGTCGGAAGGAATTAATGTGGACGATGATGTCTTTCATCCTGATGGGGAAGAGACAACAACAAAAATTTAAGAGAAGAACGGAAGTCCGAGACCAGTCGCAAGCGGCGATAATAATGCGATATTGGCTTTGTTATCACAGATATCGGCAAAAATGGAAACCCAGGAAACACGCATAACAGAAATGTCATCACAAATATCCACAAATATGGCATCCCAACTGGAATCGAAAGAAACACGCATAACATCCAAGATGGAAACTCAACTGGAAGAACAGAAAACGTATATATCATTACAGATGGAATCCCAAGAGACACGAATAACATCTAAGATAGAAGCACAGGAGACGCGAAAAAATTTCAGCACAGATATCATCTCAGATCTCCACACAACTAGAAGAGCAGGAAGTCCGTATATCATCTAAACTGGAAGCGCATATGGAAGAAAAACTAACCCAGTTGCGTGAAGGCTTCAGTGGTCAATAGGATAAAATAGAGGCAGAGATGGATGCTTTGAAAGATAGGATCCATGAATTACAATTGAACCACCCAGTCACTTCCACGTCTAATCCGAAGTTAAAAACTCCATCCTTTGACGGTTCTGTTCCTTTCCAGGTATTCAGGCTTCAGTTTGGGAAGACGTCAGCAGCGAACAACTGGCATGCGGATGATAAAGTTGCTGCATTTTTCGTGGCATTAAAAGGGCTTGCAGCTGAAATCTTGCAGACTATTCCAGATTATGAACGGAACAGTTATAAAGCACTGATGGCCACTGTCGAGAGACGTAACGGAAGCGAACACAGGAAACAAATCTACCAAATAGAATTGCAAAATCGCTACCAAAAATCAAATGAGATTTTGCAGGAGTTTTCCTGAGATATTGAAAGATTGGCTCATCTTGCAAATGCGGACGCACCCGTGGAATACACTGAAAGGGTAAAGATTCAGAGTTTTATAAATGGCATACGGGACGTCGAAACGAAGCGAGCTACATACGCAAACCCAAAGCTAACATTTTCTGAAACGGTATCCCATGCATTGTCTCAGGAAACTGCCTTACTGTTGAGTAAACCAGCGTACAAAGCCTATCGCGTGGAAGTGAAAGGGTCAGACTGGGTAGACACAATTTTGGGAGCATTGAAAGAAACGCAGCAGAAAACGACGGTACCGTCAAATGTTTTAAGTGCGGTAAGCCAGGGCACATTCCACATTATTGCAGTACCAACCCTAATAGTTCCAACAATGTAGGTGGCCGTAAACGCAGAGCTGAAGGAGATGAGCAAATCTCCAAGTCCACCCAATCGTTAAACTTAAGCGAGTCAGCCGCAAGGGGCAACAGCTGTCTCCCGCAATTGAATGCCCCATAATATCTATCTCGCACATTGGAAGAAAGTCAAGCAGTCTTACTGTCGGAGAACATGTGAATGGAAAGGAACGTTTACTGACTGTAGATACGGGTGCATCTCCTTCCATCATTCGATCAAATTTAGCCAACAAGAAGATAAGACCATTGCTTGGAGCAAGATTACGTACAGCCACGGGAGAGGACACCCAGGTAATTGGAGAAGTAGCATGTGAAGTAGCAATTGGGAACATCACGGTACTACACAATTTTATAGTGGCAGAGATTGTTGATGAAATCATAATTGGAGTGGACTTCTTAATCGACCAAGGCATCAAGATCGATATGCAAAGCAAGACGATGCGATGTAAGAATATGGATGTTCCACTTAATTTCGGCTACGAGAGAGGCTACAGCAGTAAAGGAGTGCTGGTGGAAGAGAGTCAGCAAATACCACCAAAATCAGAAGCAGTAATCTGGGCAAAGGTTGATGGAGATTGTGGGACAAACAAATTGTGGGTTGTCGATGCAGCAAACAAATCAGCACCGAACATACTTGTAGGAAAAACCCTGGCTATGACAAAACAAGATGGACGTATTCCGGTAAAAGTACTCAATGAGTTCAAGTCACCACTCAAACTGAACAGAGGAGCTATTTTGGGAAGATGCCAATAGGTTGAAGTAGTTATTAACTGTGAACAGCTCCAGGAACACGTTTCATTTAGTAATACTGATCTTTCAAATGACATCACGGCATGAACGGAGGGGCTAGAGGAAGCCTATCAGAGTAAGGCAAAACAACTGCTCCTAAAGTACGAGAACATATTTGGCCAGGATGGTTCCAAACCAGTCAAACATTAAATTTAAACCGGAGACGCGAGGCCTATATGTCAAGCTCCTCGTAGTGTTCAACTGGCGAAGCGGGAAATTGTGAGTGAAATCGTACAAGAAATAAGCGACAGCGGCGTCATCGAACCACCAGCTACTCCATGGAGCTCACCTGTGGTACTTGTGAAGAAGAAGGATGGGAAAATTAGGTTTTGCGTGGACTACCGCATGTTGAACGACGTCACGAAAAAGGATAGCTACCCACAGCCAAGAATTGACGATACCCTGGACTCACTATCTGGTATGAAATGGTTTTCCACACTGGACTAGAAAAGCGGCTACTGGCAAGTTGAGGTGAAGGAGGAAGATAAAGAGAAAACAGACTTCAGCGTCAGTGATGGTCTTTGGCAATTTACAGTGATGCTTTTTGGACTTTGTAATGCACCAGTTACTTTTGAGAGACTCATGGACCAGGTACTAGAAGCACTACATTGGAAAACATGCTTGGTGTACCTGGACGACATCATCGTATTGGGCAAGAATTTTGATGAACATCTTAAGAGCTTGGAGGAAGTTTTCCAGAGAATAGCTGGCGCTGGTCTGAAACTAAGTCCCAAAAAGTGTTCGCTGTTTAAAAAGGAAGTAAATTATTTGTGTCACAAGGTAACGACAGAGGGCATCTGCACTGCGAATGAAAAGAGCGAAGCTGTAAAGGATTGGCCAAGACCACAGAACTTGCATGAATTAAGAAGTTTCCTTGGGCTGTGCACATATTACCGCCGGTTTGTACCAAATTTTGCCAGCGTAGCCAATAGCCTCCATGAGCTTACAAGAAAAAATAAAGCTCTTGAATGGAAGAAGGAGTAGGAAGTGACTTTCCAAACTTTGAAAGAGTGTTTGTGCACTGCTCCAATGTTGGCATATCCGATTCCAGGAACAACATTTATTCTAGATACAGATGTGATTAAACGCTATCACAACTGGTCGATGGACAGGAGAAGGTAGTTGCACATTACAGCCGTTCAATTGGAAAACCAGAGAGGAACTACTGCGTTACACGGAGAGTGCTGTTGACATTGGTAGAGTGCATTAAACATTTTCACAAATACCTCTACGGCCAGCGATTCCGCGTCAGGACAGATCACGCAGCGTCGAAATGGGCTTCTGCATCGTAATCCGGAAGGACAATTGGCACGGTAGATCGAGCGACTACAAATCTATGATTTTTCCATTGAGTATCGAAAGGTAGTACCCATGGAAATGCTGATGCAATGTCACGAAGACCAGTAGCTTGGAATGCAAGCACTGTTGAAAGGCCGAGGCTAAAGAAGACATTATAGGTGTCCGGCTAATGACTATAACATGTACGGATGAATGGGACAAGGAACAACTAGGAAGTGTCAACTCGAAGAGACTGATCTGTCACATGTTATGCAAGGGCTCGAACGAAACGAAAGACTAAATAGAGAGGAGATGTCAGCAGAAAGTCCCATTGCGAAGTCATATTGGGCACAGTGGAACAGTTTAGAATTGATATCCGGTTGCTTGCTTCGAGTATGCGAGAATGAGGATGGTCAATGCAAGAAGAAACTGATAGTTGTTCCCAGAAAGAGGATTCCTGACGTACTCAGTGAGCTGCATAATGGTCTAAGCGGAGGTCATCTTGGAATCACGAAGACGCTCGAGAAGATTAAACAGAGATTCTGTTGGGTTGGTTGCCGTCAGTCGGTCACTGAGTGGATTGCGAACTGCGAGGTTTGCAGCAGAGCGAAAGGGCCCAAAACCCGAAGTCATGGCCAGATGAAGCAATATAACTCAGGTGCACCATTTGAAAGGATCGCTATGGATGTCGCAGGTCCATTTCCTACTAGCAACTGCGGAAGCAAATATGTACTGGTGTTTATGGATTATTTCAGTAAATGGCCAGAGGTATACACAATCCCAAATCAAAGAGCGGAAACAGTAGCAGAAGTGTTTATAAACAATTGGGTTGCAAGGTATGGTGTAACAGTAGAGTTACATTCTGACCTAGGCAGGAATTTCGATCAGCTTTGTTCCAGGAAATGTTTAAATCATTGGTCATTCGGAAAACACGGACAACTGCATTGCATCCTCAGTCCGATGGTATGGTGGAACGTTTCAGTAGAACCTTGGAGGAGCATTTAAGAAGTAGTAGACAAGTACCATAAGGAGTGGATACACACATTAATAATTCTTGTATGGATCTCTACCTCCTTCTCTCTTACGCTCTTACCGATGGCACCAGGAACACCAGTGCATGAGGCACCGGAAAACTGGGGGCAAAACCAAGTTGCTCCGCTTCCATGGGATCTATTTCAATTTGATAGACAAACTGTGCAGTTGACTTGGTCAGTGACACACACTATATGGAATTACATATGTCTGGTATTTAATGTCACGCTATTAGACTAAACACATTGTTAGCACAATTGTATTGATTGTAAACATTGGTGGAAAATACTCATACAAAATTGACGGGACCTTCAACCAGGGACCAAGTTTTCAGCAGAGCACGTAACCATTAGGGGTTAGGGACTTTTTGAAAAAAACGACAATTATTGAAATTGTCACTTCAATGAAACAGGCCCAATGGGTTAATATAGAGATGCACATATGTTGATCTTCAGACAACGAAAGCGCAGTAGAAAACTGGGCAGCGCGGAAGGTCAAACTAGACAAGCAGCGAGATTTTTGGAATCTGAGAAAGACACTAATAACAAAAAACTGTAAAACACACACAACAGGAATTTCTGCGGCGCCCGCACACTTAAATACCGATCTTGCACGAAAGCGCAATGGGGTTAGCTAATATTTGCTGTTTTTGGCACTTGTCTAATATGCAGAGGACAAAAATATCGAGTAATCTACACCCTGCCAATATTTACTTATACGACGAGTTGTACCCATTGTTTCAGAACAACTTATTAGAGACCGTTGATTTGTGAGAATTAGCTTTTATGGATTATGTGATTAAGGAATAGTTAGATTGTGACATCCGATAGATTAGCGGTGTACTCATCTGCGCCGTTTCTGGGCACCGCATTCGTAAATTTTCACGGTAAAGTTTGAGATATTACATAATATATTCATCATGAAAAACTTAAGATATGTTAAGCAAGGCGTGCGAACGATAATGAACCGCACAAAGCTATGGACATACTTCATTTCCACGTAATACCATTTTGGCGTTTGAGACAATAGACCCGATGAAATAATTGTGGGTTTGATGGGTAATGCAGAGCCCCTTCACCGTCATTAAACGGTGTACTACACCCGTTAAGGGAAGACTTTCACACTGCCACAGCTATTTCTACACATGCAATGGACACTTTTATTTTTTTAGCACGACTACGCTAAACCCACCAAAAACTGGCATAAGGTTGATGTAAAGCAACGTAAATGGACAGGTATTGTTGACTTCCATGGACAGGGGAAATAATGGGAAAGTCCAGAAGTAAAATAAGTTAGATATAACTACACGAAATAATATATAATGAATGTATAATAAAAGATACATCATGAGCTATGGTTATAATTAAAGCATGTAGTTGTTAACGTTTGGAAATTTACGCTACAAAATAAAGCCGGCAGAAGAGCTGAGGGAGAGATTACACTGGATACTCTAACGTAAGTAAAAAAATAAAAAGTGAAATGAAAATGTTTCTTAGAGAGATGGATGCGGGCTGTGAGAGAAGAGGAGAGATAGAGTGAAAGAAGAAGTGGAAAAGAAAAGAAGAGTGAGAGTATAGAGAGAGAGATAGCGTTGCAAATAGATGTACAAGGCGAAAGTGGATTTTCTTTTATTGGGAAAAATAAGAATGAGACGAAGAATAAAACTAAGTTTCAGATAGATAGAAGCTATTATAAGCGTTGCGAGATCGAAGGAAAAGAATCCGAGTAAAACCGAAATTAAATTATAGTACTACGAATCTGGTGGAGGGTAATACGAGGCCAACGAGGAGACGAGCAGGGAGCAAGACGATGAGGGGAAGCGGCCAAACGAGAACGATTATGTACATATTCCAGGTAAATATTGATTGTGTGGCAGAGAGGAGATGCTTATTATACACTTAAGGTATGCAACAAAAGTCGCGCCAGGGAGTGCACTGAAAGTTGTTTATTGTGGACGAACGTATTTATAAAGACAAAAGTCGAGACAAAAACTAAATGTGTTATTAGAAGCCATAAGCAGATTAATTCGGAAGGTTTTCATGGAAAAGGAAGAAAGAAGATTTGGTGCTGTATGCCGCCAAACAACGGAAAAAAAAAAAAACGTATTTTGTATATCGAAATTTAAGGCAACAAGTATTTTCATGGTGAATATGATTAACTTCTGCATAAAAATGTTGGTGATACCAAAATTTAGGATCATTTGTATGGTAACATTATTTTTTTGAAAAGACCCATCACATACAAAGTTTTAAAACGGAGTATAATCAACATTAAATTATATTATAATTAATAAATTAATTAACGATTTTTTAGTGTTAAAAATTGTCCTCCTTTGTCTGAAATATGATAACGAACAATATTCTATTATTTTAACATCTAAGATCGAACCAATGGTAGAGAAACCAAAAAAAACCAAGAACCAAAAAATGAAGTGTGGATGGAAATGGATGAAAGTGGTATTTTGGAAAAGTTTGGCAGCCAGCAGTTTAGATAGAGAGAGTTGTCTGATCGGGAAGATCAGCACTTGTTCTCCACAAAGGGTGGAGGGGCAAGTAAGTACCAGGTAGTATTTATGTCGTAGTGTTTCTTTGTTTTAAAATTTAACGTGAGTGTTCTATGTTGTTGTTGCAGATAGCATAGTTGTGAGTGAAGAATATTAGCACACTTTAAGGGATACTGGTTAATTCCGAGCCAAACAAATACCCAACATTTCCCACCTGACCCCACCCCCCAATTAGTCTTCGCAGTCTTGAGGATGTGATTTTAATGCGAGCAATTTGCGCTATTCGGGTTGTGAAATGGTAGCGTGCCTCCGCCAGCATTCCCTATCACACACCGTATGCCCTGGTGCTGGGTCTCAATAACCATACCAGGAGAGTTACACCAACACCCACACCAAGAAGCATAAGTTTGACACTTCAATTAGAGGCAAAAATGTTGTTGAATTTTATGTAAGTATGCATAAGTGTCATCAAAATATGCATAGGTTTATTACACACAAGCTGTAGAAAATGCTCACGAGAGCATTAATATTGTCGTTTCTACAGTTCCGCAGGAGATTTGTTCGTAAAGTGGCGCGTCAATTTAGCGTGCAATTAATAAAAGTTAATTTCTCGGTCGCCCCAGAAGTTATTATACCTGTCTTATAAATTTTTGGAGCTCGTCGGCAGTGATGGCCAAGAAAGGACTCCGCCGCATGTATGTAGTCAATATTATCCGTGCTGCCATGGTTAGTCGGGGGGGAGGAATGTTATTATACGTATAGATAGAATTATGTTCATAAGTATTGTGATAAAAATTTTATGATGTAAATTTAACTGGAAAAAGGGTTTTGTTAGGTAAGAAATTATCAGTGACAGGCGTGTACGGGGAGGGCAACAAAGGTGAAGAGTAGGGGTACGTTAATTACAAGCTGTGTTGTTTTCAAGAATATGGGAAATTTTTTCAAATTATAATTTTATGAAGTGCATTTCAGGCGACGTCCCACCATTAAAAAAGAGTTGTAGAGTTGTTTTTCCTAATACACAGATCCATGCGATAGTATTCGAGTATATCCTTTGACCAATTGTTGTTGGAGAAGAAAGTTATGAAGGTAAGATTATACATCTACAATTTTAATACACTCCCCAGTAGTGAAAAAGTTGCATGCAGATGGATAGACAGTTGCTGAGGGCAGTGACATTTAAACAAATCAGTTTCTTTTCGAATCGCATGTGTTTAGGAAAACATAAGAGACAATTTAGGACTTGGAAGAAAAAAATGGACTAAGGGAGGAAAAGAAACAATAGCTCATTGCTTGCAGAATGCCAGTCGTATCGGAATCGGACAAATAAAATAATATCCCATTACATATATATCTTCCCTTTTCTATTCCCTAGTCTCTCTCTCTTTCCTCTGCCTCCGGTCCAACGCGTTCGTACTACTATATGTCTGTTGCCGCCTACTCCGAAAGCTTGTTTCCTTCCGCCATCACTACCCATGTCAGTCTGCCATACTATTCCGTCCTGGGCTCCAGTGTTCCTCGTTTTGCCTCCCCCCTTCATGGACTATACCCTGAATTTCTCTGTCTCGCGATGTGTGTCCGTCCTTTTTCTTTCCCTCGAGCATGTCTATATCCCCTTTCACCCGTGTTTACGGTCAATATTCGCACTCTTTCCGAGATTGTGTATACCATTACGAGGACACTCTTGCTCACACCCCCCCCATCTTGCCAAGAGTGCTCACTAGCGCTCCCCAGCGCCTCCCCTTCGAGCAGGCAGGAGGTCCCCCGCCCCCGTTGCCTCCCCCCCGACGGCGGCCATTTGTAGGGAAAATAAAGAGGAGCACGACCCGTAAAGTATTCGTTATTCGTGAAAAAGTCGCTACGAGGGAGGGAACTTGGCAAAAAAGAGGAGAATAGAGAAAGAAAAAAGAAGAAAGAGAAGCTCGGCCACGGAATCTCTTTCTGGAGGAGGGTTTGTAGCGCCCCGCCCCCGGAACCGCCTCTCCTTACAATTATGTATTTAGTTTTAAGGGATACATCATCTCTTAAGCCGACGATAGGAGTATAATCGTGATAATAAGCACATCTATCAACAAATCAATCATAGTTTGTCTATACATATATCCATACAAGCACAGCGGAGAGAAGAGTGTGGTGTTTTTTTTTTTTTTTTTTTTTTTTTTTGAGAGAGAGAAGAAAGAGGAAAGAGAAAAGACGACCAACCAACACATAAGCCAACACAGAGAGGGAGAAAAAGAATAAGTGAGAGAAACCACAAACACATTCATATATCTGAAATACCCCCAATAAGTAGGCGACAATCATCGGTGGAGATGGAAGTGGAATAGGGTTGGAATTTGGGAATTTGGTTTGGATGGAATTATTTATTATCACTCACATATACACGGCTCCTATGCGAGAGCGAGTGAAGCGATATAATCGTGCAATTCTGTAGTTATAGCGAGCTCGAGAATTATAGCTGGTACACAAGTAGTATCGTAAATATTCTATGAGAAATAGAAACTCCTAGAAGTATTCGAACGAGAGACATCACAGAGTATAAAAGGAGATTAACGCTGAGTAAGCAGTAATCAGTTGTGATTTAGCAGCTAGTTGGTTGTTGTGATTTAGATTTTGGAAGTCATCATGTTATTGTGAAGTCTAACTTTAACCTTTACTTTTAAAGATAAGGCTGATTTTGTCACTATGAATATTGTAGAGTTTTATTTAGTCAACAGTTTGGCGAATACCGATCACGAAAGTCAGTATGCAGGAGGTGTAGAAGGTTTGTGCAAATAAGAATTGCACTCCTAAATTCGTTACATATGGATGACATTCTCATTTTTCTCGTTCCAAGAGAGAGCACCGAGCGTCATCTAAATTATTTGCTCCTGAACGTCTAACAAAATCTTAGGGGCTGATGCGTGATCCACGTCACAAAAGTGTTTACTTTTGGAGATGAGTTAATGAAATTCCCGTTTATTGGTATTATATCATCGCTGCTTCTGGAATACAAGCTCCAGAAGAGGACGCGCATCGCCGTCCGGGTATCGAGGACTGCGACAAGATTGCCAAAACAAAAAACAGCACAAGTCTTCGACGTTTTTCTTGGAATGTTAAACTTTCTATCTGCAGATTCAGATTCCGCATGTTTCTGTATACGAAGTTAGCTCCATTGAAAAACATGGCTAATCAGATTAAATCCCACTCCTTGAAGAAAGGATCTGAACCAAACAACGGGATTATCAACTGGCAGCAGGAAGCTAGAAGCTTCATAATCTGTTTAAAAACTGTTATCTCTTCTTCTTAACTTTGGCTTACATCCACTGCAATTGGTGCGCCTCTTGGTTGTTTCTACGGAATGCTTCGAACCATTCAGTCGGAAAGCACGATTTACAACAGTCTTGTCGATGGCCGTCGCGTGTTGGATTTGTGGCAAACCTCTTAGCAATTCTTCTCGAAGAAAACTGTCCTCAAAAAATGAATGCTCTTGGCCTCCTTTCTATCGTGAACTTCTTGCGATATACGCTTCAATCCAGCACTTCCGTCATTTTTTTTGGAAGGACATTCATTCACGATTTACACCAATCAAAACCATTGATTAACTTTGTCACAAAAAACGTTTAAAAAAATATCCACCAGTTCCAACCAATACAACTCCTCATTCATTACAGAATTTTCAACAGATATCCAACACATCAAAGGAACCGTAATATCGTTGAATCAACACCCTCACGAACTGAAGACTGTTTCTGCACCGTTCGGATTACAAGTTGCCGGCTGAATCACAAGAAGAAGACCCCCCGATGAACCTTAATGAGAATTAACCCAAGAAAATTTCTTTTTCTTGCACAGATGTGTGCCCCAATCCATGGTACTCAGTTGACTGTATTTTTGTGATACATCAACAGGAAAAGCTCGGCCATTCACACACACACCGTTTGCGCCGTTCGTTTTTGATCAGCTACATAAACCTGATCCATCTATGTGCCAAGTGCTTCGCTCACAAGCTAATCAGCGATTCGTTCGCTTATTTCTTTTTTTTTCTTTTTTTAATTTATATTTTTTTCTTTATTTTCATTTTTATTTTATATTTTTTTTTTTTATTATTTTTGTGTGGCTACGTCAATATGAATAAAGACTTTGTTCTGAAATCGGACTGGCTCGCTGCTTAGTAATGATTGTATAACGATCTGAAAAATTCTACGCCATTTCTCCATTGTTCATCTACTTTCACACTTGAAAATTTTTGAAAATCCAACAATAAGATTTTCCCATTATTCATCTTGATCTGATTGGTCCAATTCCAGATTTGTGCATATGTTCTTGTCGATATGCTTGTACGTTGTCATCTATTCATCTGTTTTACTCGATGGCCTGAAGGATTATCCTTTGCGTAACCATAACGCAAGTTTTCTAATGGGACTCATGCACTTTGGTTGTTGTGTGATATATCCCCAATTTTGCTTCTAATCTTATGTGTCAAAATTTTTGTGTTTTTTTTAACAATTCGGAATTCGACTATAAGTCACTACACAATTTGGCAGGTTGCTGCGGCCACGTGATTAGTCGAACGATTACGATCAGTCACTAAAAGCGCAAGCATGGCTCAATCCTGAGAGTGTTGGGTTTGGGACTTTGCTTCTAGTTCTACTGAATTCGTTCAGAGTTTAAAGAAGATATCAAAGCTACTTCCTCGGTAAATTGGTATATATGATATTTGAAATCGCTTCAGTTGCCATTTGAATCTTTCTTCAAGTCATTGGGACACAAAATTTCCGATGATACAATGCAGTTTACTCTCAAGTTTACGTGAATTTATGTCGCGATTACGTCCCCTTCCAGGCATCAAGACACTGTGTCAACTTGGAGTTTTTGTTTTTCAAAGAAACACTTTCAACAATGCAGTCATGCTTTCGCAAAGTTGGGAACATTGTCTTAATAAAGCACTCCCGCCTCCATACACCGGCAGTATGAAAAATTATCGGGGATAAAAAAACAGTCACACTCAAAATTCGAAATGAACCAAATAATAAAATCTCTATTGATCGTGGTGTAAAACCAGCTTTTGTTATTCAAGATGACATTGTTTCAAAATACATCATTCGTACTTCACATCTGTTCCTGTTTCAACGTCTTACCTGTTCCTGTTCCTAAAAATGCTACCTAGTTCCAGGAATACGCGACCCGGTCCTGGTTCACGGTCCGGTAGGGAAAATTTTATTTTGAGGGGGAGGGAAAATTAAAAGAGGGAATGTAGTTAGAGAAAGAAGATGTGTATGAAGTGGTTAAGTGTCATCTGGGTACAGGGAAAAATATTAGGGGTGTCCGGGTTAGTGTGAAATAAAGCGAAATCTCATTTCGAGAAAATGTGAGAGGGGGAAAGAGGAGACCCCAAGGGGACATTAAATGGAGGTTGGGGCAATAGGGAAAGAACACAGGAAATGGGAGTAATGAAAAGAAATTTGTGCTTGGGTAAATCGTAAATAAGTTATTGTAAATAAAGTGCACGTCTTTGTGTTTTGAGTCCATAAAGAAGTACTTACCTTGGTGTTAGCGGTTAGGAGTTTGCTCAGTGGATTGTACATTCGTATGTTTTCAGCCAACACTAATCCTCTATACCCAAGCGGGAGTGAACGGAAAGTGTAATGATAGCTAAAAAGTATACTGTTTTGTATCAAAGAGAAATTTTCACGGATAGTGTTGTGACGTGTTACAGTGTTCCGGTGAGTAATGAGGTTTGCAACTGAGTCCTCCAGATTCGCAATTGAATGTTAGTTATTCTGCCTATAGCGAGTCCTGTGTGAATGGTGTGAGGTAATCCCTTTCGACAACTAGTGTTGCACACACACAGGTTTTGTTCCGCATGGGCGGAAAAAAACGAAAATGCGATGCACCATGGCGTCTCGACATGCCATGCCGGAAAAGCACTTCGTTCATGCAGTATGTTGGTATGCCTCGCCCGCGCTGATGTTATTTATTGTTTCTGAAGGCTTTTTTGAGGGGACCCAACAACTCATATCGATTAAAAGCAGCAATTAATCACACGATAAAGCTTGTAATCTCAACATTTATTTACAAACATTTAACATTTATGTTTTGTGTTTTCAACAAGTCAGAGGTTTTCGTATATCTAGTTTCAGGTCTGTCATTAACCCTTTTTGATTTTGTGTGTGAGGGGGCTTAGTAAGTGCTAGGGGTTATAAAAATATTAATAAAACACTTTTTAACCGAGAACGTTAACAAGCTTGTGTCGTTAACGTTAAAACTAGTTTGAAACAAAAACGTTTGATACTTTACTGTCTTGAGAAAATTGTTGCTTGGCCAAAGCAATAGCGCAATGGACCTGAAAGTCCGTAACAGGAAAGGCAACTATACGAGTCCGCACATTACACAGCCACAAATCTGTAGACCGTGCCCTCATGTTAATTGTTTATGTGATTTGTTTGTGTAATTCAGTCCGGTTAATATATATAGTAGTGAGTTTTATTGGTTTTTTTAAAATGTTCATTGGCGGACGTGTTTTTGACTTTCGTCCTCTGTTCTCTGTAATCCTTATTATTTCTATCTTTTGTAAACAACTAAATTCGCATATATAATCGTTTTTTTTTAATTCATTGTCAATTTATTAGCTTTGCTAGTTTAAATTAAATAAAATTTTAATACAGGTGGTGGAAGAATATTGGGGCATCATTTTGTGGCATTTGCGATTTTTATGATTTTTGATTTTTAGTTTCTGTGTTTTTAAACTACTCACAATAATTATTGTTTTAACTACAACATTTTTGTTCTATACGGGCTTAGACTGAACTTGACAATCATAAATTTTATACAACACAATCAGTCATAGAAACGGAGAAAGGATAAGGAAATCGCGCGTAACAAAGTGAGCAATAGAATTCTCCCAATTTTAAGAGTAACATTAAGCATAAAGAAGCAAAAATTTATATGTAGCGGCATTTTATAAGTGCGAAAGTCGTTCGCATCTGGCACAATATCAAGAGACGCGCAATGGGTTTCTAAAAGAGGTTGACAAGGGAAACAGTTAGGCAATATATAAAATGAGTTCACATGTGAAGAGTAAAATGTATGTAAGCAATCGAAGAACAAAAGCACTTATAAAGCAGAACACAGAGATACGACCCCATGGACTACACGCTACTCGCTGACCAGAATACTGACATGGTACAAAAGTAATTGAAAAAAATCAAACAGAAATAGTGTAGGGAGAACACGTCTTTACACACAAAACACATAAACATAGATCCAATTATGTAGAGAGAGAAAACACTACTCACTGCCTCTGCGGCTTGTCACATCTAAAAGGCACCTAGAATATTATATGGATTGGCAAAAATAGAACAGCCTGATATATGTGCCTTAGCGGTCCTGAGATTGTTTCTTTCGAGTTGATGCGTCCCTGTGGTTTACAAATTGTCAAATTACGTTGGAGATATCTACAAGTCTTAATATCGGAGAAGGAACACAAGTAAGAATTCGTTCAACCTAAAAGATAAAAAAATAAATAAATGTAATGGCGCGATAACCTCCGAAGCGGGATTAAGGCCGAAGTACTTTACAATTCTGCGTCACGGCTCCTCTTGAAATTTTTTTTTCCCTACAAATTGGCCCCGGACGGGACCTATCATGTTTTTATGCCCGACTCCGAACGGCATCTGCAAGGCAGATGAGTTTTCACTGGAGCT
>JARSSU010018900.1:0-13842 GCA_029619165.1 Eurosta solidaginis
CGTGAAATCAGGAATAACAAGTAAGGAAGGTTAAGTTCGGGTGTAACCGAACATTACATACTCAGTTGAGAGCTATGGTGACAACATAAGGGAAAATGACCATGTAGGAAAATGAACCGAGGGAAACCCTGGAATTTGTTTGTATGACATGTGTATCAAATGAAAGGCATTAAAGAGTATTTTATGAGGGAGTGGGCCATAGTTCTATAGGTGGACGCCATTTAGGGATATAGCCATAAAGGTGGATCAGGGTTGACTCTAGAATGCGTTTGTACGATATGGGTATCAAATGAAAGGTGTTAATGAGTATTTTAAAAGGGTGTAATCCTTAGTTCCATAGGTGGACGCCGTTTCGAGATATCGCCACAAGGTGGACCAGGGGTGACCCTAGAATTTGTTTGTATAATATGGGCATCAAACGAATGTGTTAATGAGTATTTTAAAAGGGAGTGGGCCTTAGTTCTATAGGTGGAAGCCGTTTCGAAATATCGCCATAAAGGTGGACCAGGGGTGACTCTAGATTGTTTGTACGATATGGGTATCAAATTAAAGGTATTAATGAGGTTTTAAAAGGGAGTGGTGGTTGTTGTATAGGTGGTCGCCTTTTCAAAGATATCGCCATAAAGGTGGACCAGGCGTGACTCTAGAATGCGTTTGTACCATATGGGTATCAAATGAAAGGTGTTAATGAGTATTTTAAAAGGGAGTAATCCTTAGTTCCATAGGTGGACGCCGTTTCGAGATATCGCCATAAAGGTAGACCAGGGGTGACCCTAGAATTTGTTTGTACAATATGGGTATCAAAGAAAGGTGTTAATGAGTATTTTAAAAGGAGTAATCCATAGTCCCATAGGTGGACGCCGTTTCGAGATATCGCCATAAAGATGGACCAGGGGTGACCCTAGAATTAGTTTGTACAATATGGGCATCAAACGAAAGGTTTATATGAGTATTTTAAAAGGGAGTGGGCCTTAGTTCATAGGTGGACGCCGTTTCGAGATATCGCCATAAAGGTGGACCAGGGGTGACTCTAGAATGTGTTTGTACGATATGGGTATCAAATGAAAGGTGTTAATGAGGGTTTTAAAAGGGAGTGGTGCTTAGTTCTATAGGTGGACGCCTTTCGAGATATCGCCATAAAGGTGGACCAGGGGTGACTCTAGAATTTGTTTGTACAATATGGGTATCAAAAGAAAGGTGTTAATGTTAGTTCCATAGGTGGACGCCGTTTCGAGATATCGCCATAAAGGTGGCCAGGGGTTTCTCTAGAATTCGTTTGTACGATATGGGTATCAAATAAAGGTATTAATGAGGGTTTTAAAAGGGAGTGGGGTTGTTGTATAGGTGGCGCATTTTCGAAATATCGCCATAAAGGTGGACCAGGGGTGACTCTAGAATTTGTTTGTACAATATGGGTATCAAACGAAAGGAGTTAATGAGTATTTTAAAAGGGAGTGGCCCTTAGTTCTATAGGTGGACGCCGTTTCGAAATATCGCCATAAAGGTGGACCAGGGGTGACTCAAGAATATGTTTGCACGATATGGGTATCAAATTAAAGTTATTAATGAGGGTTTTAAAAGGGAGTAATCCTTAGTTCATAGGTGGACGCCGTTTCGAGATATCGCATAAAGGTGGACCAGGGGTGACTCTAGAATTCGCTTGTGCAATATGGGTATCAAACGAAAGGAGTTAATGAGTATTTTAAAAGCCTTAGTTCTATAGGTGGGACGCCTTTTCGAGATATCGCCATAAAGATGGACCAGAGGTGACTCTAGAATGAGTTTGACGATATGGGTATCAAATTAAAGGTATTAATGAGAGTTTTAAAAGGGAGTGGTGGTAGTTGTATATGTGAAGGCGTTTCCAGATATCGACCAAAATGTGGACCAGGGTGACCCAGAACATCATCTGTTGGATACCGCAAATTTATTTATATATGTAATACCTGCCAAGATTTTAAGGGTTTTGTTTTCGCCCTGCAGAACTTTTTCATTTTCTTCTACTTAATATGGTAGGTGTCACAACCATTTATAAAGTTTTTTCTAAAGTTATATTTCGCTTCAATAAAACAATCCAATTACCTTACCATGTTTCATCCCTTTTTCGTATTTGGTATAGCATTATATCATTTTTTTCATTTTTCATAATTTTCGATAACGAAAAAGTGGGCGTGGTCATAGTCGGATTTCGTTCATTTTTCATACCAAGATAAAGTGAGTTCAAGTAAGCACGTGAACTAAGTTTATTAAAGATACGTCGATTTTGCTCAAGTTATCGTGTTAACGGCCATGCGGAAGGACAGACGGACGACTGTGTATAAAAACTGGCGTGGCATCAACCGATTTCGCCATTTTCACAGAAAAATAGTTAACGTCACAAAATCTATGCCCCTACCAAATTTCAAGGGATTGGTTAAATTTTTGTTCGACTTATGGCGTTAAAAGTATCCTAGACAAATTAAATGAAAAAGGGCGGAGCCACGGCCATTTTGAAATTTTCTTTTTTTTTGTATTTTGTTGCACTATATCATTACTGGAATTAAATGTTGACATAATTTACTTATCATACTGTAAAGATATTAAATTTTTGTTAAAATTTGACTTTAAAAAAATTTTGTTTTTAAAAGTGGGCGTGGTCCTTCTCCGATTTTGCTAATTTTTATTTAGCGTACATATAGTAATAAGGGTAACGTTCCTGCCAAATTTCATCATGATACCTTCAACGACTGCCAAATTACAGTTGCAAAATTTTAAATTATCTCTTTAAAAGTGGGCGATGCCACGCCCATTGTCCAAAATTTTACTAATTTTCTATTCTGCGTCATAAGTTCAACTCACCTACCAGTTTCGTCGCTTTATCTGTATTTTCTAATGAATTATCGCAATTTTCGGTTTTTCGAAATTTTCGATATCGAAAAGTGGGCGTGGTTATAGTCCGATATCGTTCATTTTAAATAGCGATCTGAGATGAGTGCTCAGGAACCTACATACCAAATTTCATCAAGATACGGACGGACGGACGGACGGACGGACATGGCTCAATCAAAATTTTTTTCGATCCTGATTATTTTGATATATGGAAGTCTATATCTATCTCGATTCCTTTATATATGTACAACCAACCGTTATCCAATCAAACTTAATATACTCTGTGAGCTCTGCTCAACTGAGTATAAACAAGTAAGGAAGGTTAAGTTCGGGTGTAACGAACATTACATACTCAGTTGAGAGCTATGGTGACAACATAAGGGAAAATAACCATGTAGGAAAATGACCGAGGGAAACCCTGGAATTTGTTTGTATGACATGTGTATCAAATGAAAGGCATTAAAGAGTATTTTATGAGGGAGTGGGCCATAGTTCTATAGGTGGACGCCATTAGGGATACAGCCATAAAGGTGGATCAGGGTTGACTCTAGAATGCGTTTGTACGATATGGGTATCAAATTAAAGGTGTTAATGAGGGTTTAAAAGGGAGTGGTGGTTGTTGTATAGGTGGTCGCCTTTTCGAGATATCGCCATAAAGGTGGACAGGGGTGACTCTAGAATGTGTTTGTACAATATGGGTATCAAATGAAAGGTGTTAATGAGTATTTTAAAAGGGAGTAATCCTTAGTTCATAGGTGGACGCCGTTTCGAGATATCGCCATAAAGGTGGACCAGGGGTGACCCTAGAATGTTTGTACAATATGGGTATCAAAAGAAAGGTGTTAATGAGTATTTTAAAAGGAGTAATCCTTAGTCTATAGTGGACGCCTTTCGAGATATCGCCATAAAGGTGGACCAGGGGTGACTCTAGAATTTGTTTGTACAATATGGGTATCAAAGAAAGGTGTTAATGAGTATTTTAAAAGGGAGTGATCCTTAGTCCCATAGGTGGACGCCGTTTCGAGATATCGCCATAAAGGTGGACCAGGGGTGACCCTAGAATTAGTTTGTACAATATGGGCATCAAACGAAGGTTTAATGAGTATTTTAAAAGGGAGTGGGCCTTAGTTCTATAGGTGGACGCGTTTCGAAATATCGCCATAAAGGTGGACCAGGGGTGACTCTAGAATGTGTTTGTACGATATGGGTATCAAATTAAAGGTTTAATGAGGGTTTTAAAAGGGAGTGGTGGTTTGTATAGGTGGTCGCATTTCGAAATATCGCCATAAAGGTGGACCAGGGGTGACTCTAGAATTTGTTTGTACAATATGGGTATCAAAAGAAAGGTGTTAATGTTAGTTCCATAGGTGGACGCCGTTTCGAGATATCGCCATAAAGGTGGACCAGGGGTGACTCTAGAATTCGTTTGTACGATATGGGTATCAAATTAAAGGTATTAATGAGGGTTTTAAAAGGGAGTGGTGGTGTTGTATAGGTGGTCGCATTTTCGAAATATCGCCATAAGGTGGACCAGGGGTGACTCTAGAATTTGTTTGTACAATATGGGTATCAAACGAAAGGATGTTAATGAGTATTTTAAAAGGGAGTGGCCCTTAGTTCTATAGTGGACGCCGTTTCGAGTATCGCAATAAAGGTGACCAGGGGTGACTCTAGAATTGTTTGTACGATATGGGTATCAAATGAAAGGTGTTAATGAATATTTTAAAAGGGAGTGGGCCTTAGTTCTATAGGTGGACGCCGTTTCGAAATATCGCCATAAAGGTGGACCAGGGGTGACTCTAGAATTGTTTGTACGATATGGGTATCAAATTAAAGGTATTAATGAGGGTTTTAAACGGGAGTGGTGGTTGTTGTATAGGTGGTCGCATTTTCGAAATATCGCCATAAAGGTGGACAGGGGTGACTCTAGAATTTGTTTGTACAATATGGGTATCAAAAGAAAGGTGTTAATGAGTATTTTAAAAGGGAGTAATCCTTAGTTCCATAGGTGGACGCCGTTTCGAGATATCGCCATAAAGGTGGGCCAGGGGTGACTCTAGAATTCGTTTGTGCAATATGGGTATCAAACGAAAGGATTAATGAGTATTTTAAAAGGGAGTGGGCCTTAGTTCTATAGGTGGACGCCTTTCGAGATATCGCCATAAAGGTGGACCAGGGGTGACTCTAGAATGAGTTTGTACGATATGGGTATCAAATTAAAGGTATTAATGAGAGTTTTAAAAGGGAGTGGTGGTAGTTGTATATGTGAAGGCATTTTCCAGATATCGACCAAAATGTGGACCAGGGTGACCCAGAACATCATCTGTTGGATCCGCTAAGTTATTTATATATGTAATACCAGCCAAGATTTTAAGGGTTTTTATTTCGCCTGCAGAACTTTTTCATTTCTTCTACTTATATGGTAGTGTCACAACCATGTTATACAGTTTTTTCTAAAGTTATATTCGCTTCAATAAAACAATCCAATTACGTTACCATGTTTAATCCCTTTTTTCGTATTGGTATAGAATTATGGCATTTTTTTTCATTTTCGTAATTTTCGATATCGAAAAAGTGGGCGTGGTCATAGTCGGATTTCGTTCATTTTTCATACCAAGATAAAGTGAGTTCAAGTAAGCACGTGAACTAAGTTCATTAAAGATATGTCGATTTTTGCTCAAGTTATCGTGTTAACGGCCATGCGGAAGGACAGACGGACGACTGTGTATAAAAACTGGGCGTGGCATCAACCGATTTCGCCCATTTTCACAGAAAAGCGTTAACGTCATAAAATCTGTGCCCCTACCAAATTTCAAAAGGATTGGTTAATTTTGTTCGACTTATGGCGTTAAAAGTATCCTAGACAAATTAAATGAAAAAGGGCGGAGCCACGCCCATTTTGAAATTTTCTTTTAGTTTTGTATTTTGTTGCACTATATCATTACTGGAGTTGAATGTTGACATAATTTACTTATATACTGTAAAGATATTAAATTTTTTGTTAAAATTTTACTTTAAAAAAAATTTTTTTTTAAAAGTGGGCGTGGTCCTTCTCCGATTTTGCTAATTTTTATTAAGCGTACATATAGTAATAGGAGTAACGTTCCTGCCAAATTTCATCATGACATCTTCAACGACTGCCAAATTACAGCTTGCAAAAGTTTTAAATTACCTTCTTTTAAAGTGGGCGGTGCCACGCCCATTGTCCAAAATTTTACTAATTTTCTATTCTGCGTCATAAGTTCAACTCGTCTACCAAGTTTCGTCGCTTTATCTGTCTTTTGTAATGAATTATCGCAATTTTTCGGTTTTTCGAAATTTTCGATATCGAAAAAGTGGGCGTGGTTATAGTCCGATATCGTTCATTTCTAAATAGCGATCTGAGATGAGTGCTCAGGAACCTACATACCAAATTTCATCAAGATACCTCAAAATTTACTCAAGTTATCGTGTTAACGGACGGACGGACGGAGGGACATGGCTCAATCAATTTTTTTCGATCCTGATTATTTTGATATATGGAAGTCTAAATCTATCTCGATTCCTTTATATATGTACACCAACCGTTATCCAATCAAACTTAATATACTCTGTGAGCTCTGCTCAACTGACTTTTGACCGTAGACTACCCCTGAAACCAAGGCCAATTTTCTTCTAGTCTATATTTTTCTTTTCTCTTCTTTTGTTTCTTTCTTTCTTTTCTTTTCTTTCTTTCTTTTCTTCTTATCTTTTCTTATCAACCTGAGATCCAGCTGTATGTTAAATAACAAACAGTGTCGTGTTTGCATTTAATTTTACAAACTTGCGTCACAGGCCACGCCAGACGCAAAATCATACTTAATGTCGAATTATACGTTTAAAGCATTTGGTTTGTAATAACACCAAAATAAAA
Organism: Eurosta solidaginis; assembly: GCA_029619165.1. Taxonomy (NCBI): domain Eukaryota; kingdom Metazoa; phylum Arthropoda; class Insecta; order Diptera; family Tephritidae; genus Eurosta; species Eurosta solidaginis. Next base: position 6,761 of record JARSSU010018900.1, read on the forward strand.
AGAAAATAAGCGCTTAAGTAATGCTAGCTTATTACTTATATTCTGTTTGATTACCAAAACTGGTCATCGACACATAAAAAGTGGGTCGCTAAATAAGAAAACGGTATAAGGACACATTTGGATGTCTTCTTGTTTATATGTACATACGACATAAACATGTTTATGTCGTATGTACATATAAACAAGAAGACATCCAAATGTGTCCTTTTACCGTTTCTTATTTAGCGACCCACTTTTTATGTGTCGATGACCAGTTTTGGTAATCAAACAGAATATAAAGTAATAAGCTAGCATTACTAAGCGCTATTTTCTTTTTATTTTGGGTGTTATTACAAACCAAATGCTTTAAACGTATAATCGACATTAAGTATGATTTTGCGTCTGGCGTGGCCTGTGACGCAAGTTGTAAAATTAAATGCAAACACACACTGTTTGTTATTAACATACAGCTGGATCTCAGGTTGATAAAGAAAAGAAAAGAAACAAAGAAAAGAAAAGAAAAGAATAAGAAAAGAAAAGACAAAGAAAGAAACAAAAGAAGAGAAAAGAAAAAATATAGACTAGAAGAAAATGAGGCCTTGGTTCAGGGGTAGTCTACGGTCAAAAGTCAGTTGAGCAGAGCTCACAGAGTATATTAAGTTTGATTGGATAACGGTTGGTTGTACATATATAAAGGAATCGAGATAGATTTAGACTTCCATATATCAAAATAATCAGGATCGAAAAAAAATTGATTGAGCCATGTCCCTCCGTCCGTCCGTCCGTTAACACGATAACTTGAGTAAATTTTGAGGTATCTTGATGAAATTTGGTATGTAGGTCGCTGAGCACTCATCTCAGATCGCTATTTAGAAATGAACGATATCGGACTATAACCACGCCCACTTTTCGATATCGAAAAATTTCGAAAAACCGAAACAATTGCGATAATTCATTACAAAAAGACAGATAAAGCGACGAAACTTAGTAGACGAGTTAAACTTATGACGCAGAATAGAAAATTAGTAAAATTTTGGAAATGGGCGTGGCACCGCCACTTTTAAAAGAAGGTAATTTAAAACTTTGCAAGCTGTAATTGCAGTCGTTGAAGATGTCATGATGAAATTTGGCAGGAACGTTACTCTCTATTACTATATGTACGCTTAATAAAAATTAGCAAAATCGGAGAACGACCATGTCCACTTTTATTTTAAAGTAAAATTTTAACAAAAAATTTAATATCTTTACAGTATATAAGTAAATTATGTCAACATTCAACTCCAGTAATGATATAGTGCAACAAAATACAAAACTAAAGAAAAATTTCAAAATGGGCGTGGCTCCGCCCTTTTTCATTTAATTTGTCTAGGATACTTTTAACGCCATAAGGTCGAACAAAAATTAACCAATCCTTTTGAAAATTTGGTAGGGGCACAGATTTCTGACTATAACGCTTTTCTGTGAAAATGGGCGAAATCGGTTGATGCCACGCCCAGTTTTTATACACAGTCGTCCGTCTGTCCTTCCGCATGGCCGTTAACACGATAACTTGAGCAAAAATCGACATATCTTTAATGAACTTTGTTCACGTGCTTACTGAACTCACTTTATCTTGGTATGAAAAATGAACGAAATCCGACTATGACCACGCCCACTTTTTCGATATCGAAAATTACGAAAAATGAAAAAAATGCCATAATTCTATACCAAATACGAAAAAAAGGGATTGAACATGGTAATTGATTGGTTTATTGACGCAAAATATAACTTTAGAAAAAACTGTATAAATGGTGTGACACCTACCATATTAAGTAGAAGAAATGAAAAAGTTCTGCAGGCGAATAAAAAACCTTAAAAATCTGCGCTGGTATTACATATATAAATAACTTAGCGGTATCAACAGATGATGTCTCGGTCACACTGGTCCACATTTTGGTCGATATCTGGAAAATGCTCTTCACATATACAACTACCACCACTCCCTTTAAAACTCTCATTAATACCTTAATTTGATACCCATATCGTACAAACCATTCTAGAGTCACCCTGGTCCACCTTTATGGCGATATCTCGAAAAAGCGTCCATTATAGAACTAAGGCCCACTCCCTTTTAAAATACTCATTAATCCTTTCGCTTGATACCCATATGCACAAACGAATTCTAGAGTCACCCCTGGCCCACCTTTATGGCGATACCTCGAAACGGTGTCCACCTATGGAACTAAGGATACTCCCTTTTAAAATGACTCATTAACACCTTTCGTTTGATAGCCATATTGTACAAACAAATTCTAGAGTCACCCCTTGTCCACCTTTATGGCGTATTTCGAAAATGCGACCACCTATACAACAACCCCACTCCCGTTTTAAAACCCTCATTAATACCTTAATTTGATACCCATATCGTACAAACAAATTCTAGAGGTCACCCTGGTCCACCTTTATGGCGATATTTCGAAACGGCGTCCACCTATAGAACTAAGGCCCACTCTCTTTTATAATATTCATTAAAACCTTTCATTGGATACCCATATCGTACAAACATATTCTAGAGTCACCCCTGCGTCCACCTTTATTGCGATACCTCGAAAAGGCGTCCACTATAGAACTAAGGGCCACTCCCTTTTAAAATACTCATTAACTCCTTTCGTTTGATACCATATTGTACAAACAAATTCTAGAGTCTACCCTGGTCCACTTTATGGCGATATTTCGAAAATGCGACCACCTATACAACAACCACCACTCCCTTTTAAAAACCTCATTAATACCTTTAATTTGATACCCATATCGTACAAACTGAATTCTAGAGAAACCCCTGCCACCTTTATGGCGATATCTCGAAACGGCGTCCACCTATGGAACTAACATTAACACCTTTCTTTTGATACCATATTGTACAAACAAATTCTAGAGTCACCCCTGGTCCACCTTTATGGCGATATTTCGAAAATGCAACCACTATACAACAACCACCACTCCTTTTAAAACCATCATAATACCTTTATTTGATACCATATCGTACAAACACATTCTAGAGTCACCCCTGGTCCACCTTTATGGCGATATTTCGAAACGGCGTCCACTTATAGATACTAGGCCCACTCCTTTTAAATACTCATATAAACCTTTCGTTTGATGCCCATATTGTACAAACTAATTCTAGGGTCACCCCTGGTCCACCTTTATGGCGATATCCTCGAAACGGCGTCCACTATGGGACTATGGATTACTCCTTTTAAAATACTTATTAACACCTTCTTTGATACCCATATTGTACAAAAAATTCTAGGGTCACCCCTGGTCTACCTTTATGGCGATATCTCGAAATGGCGTCCATATATGGGACTAAGAATTACTCCTTTTAAAATACTCATTAACACCTTTCTTTGATACCCATATTGTACAAACCAAGGTCACCCTGGTCTACCTTTATGGCGATATCTCGAAACGGCGTCCACCTAGAAACTAAGACTACTCCTTTTAAAATACTCATTAACACCTTTCATTTGATACCATATTGTACAAACGCATTCTAGAGTCACCCTGGTCCACCTTTATGGCGATATCTCGAAAAGGCGACCACCTATACAACAACACCACTCCTTTTAAAACCCTCATTAATACCTTTAATTTGTACCCATATCGTATAAACGCATTCTAGAGTCAACCCTGATCACCTTATGCTGCTATCCCTAAATGATGTCCACCTATAGACACTACGGCCCACTCCCTCATAAAATACTCTTTAATGCCTTCATTTGATACACATGTCATACAAACACATTCCAGGGTTTCCCTCGGTTCATTTTCCTACATGGTGATTTTCCTTATGTTGTCACCATAGCTCTCAACTGAGTATGTAATGTTCGGTTACACCCGAACTTAACCTTCCTACTTGTTTATACTCAGTTGAGCAGAGCTCACAGAGTATATTAAGTTTGATTGGATAACGGTTGGTTGTACAGATATAAAGGAATCGAGATAGATATAGACTTCCATATATCAAAATAATCAGGATCGAAAAAAAATTTGATTGAGCCATGTCCGTCCGTCCGTCCGTCCGTTAACACGATAACTTGAGTATCTTGATGAAATTTGGTATGTAGGTTCCTGAGCACTCATCTCAGATCGCTATTTAAAATGAACGATATCGGACTATAACCACGCCCACTTTTTCGATATCGAAAATTTCGAAAAAACCGAAAAAGTGCGATAATTCATTACAAAGACAGATAAAGCGACGAAACTTGGTAGATGAGTTGAATTATGACGCAGAATAGAAAAATTAGTAAAATTTTGGACAATGGGCGTGGCATCGCCCACTTTTAAAAGAAGATAATTTAAATTTTGCAAGCTGTAATTTGGCAGTCGTTGAAGATATCATGATGAAATTTGGCAGGAACGTTACTCCTATTACTATATGTACGCTTAATAAAAATTAGCAAAATCGGAGAAGACCACGCCCACTTTAAAAAAAATTTTTTAAAGTCAAAATTTTAACAAAAAATTTAATATCTTTACAGTATATAAGTAAATTATGTCAACATTCAACTCCAGTAATGATATGGTGCAACAAAATACAAAAATAAAAGAAAATTTCAAAATGGGCGTGGCTCCGCCCTTTTTCATTTAATTTGTCTAGGATACTTTTAACGCCATAAGTCGAACAAAAATTAACCAATCCTTTTGAAATTTGGTAGGGGCATAGATTTTATGACGTAACTATTTTCTGTGAAAATGGGCGAAATCGGTTGATGCACGCCCAGTTTTTATACACAGTCGTCCGTCTGTCCTTCCGCATGGCCGTTAACACGATAACTTGAGCAAAAATCGACATATCTTTAATGAACTTAGTTCACGTGCTTACTTGAACTCACTTTATCTTGGTATGAAAAATGAACGAAATCCGACTATGACCACGCCCACTTTTCGTATATCGAAAATTACGAAAAATGAAAAAAAATGCCATAATGCTATACCAAATACGAAAAAAGGGATGAAACATGGTAAGGTAATTGGATTGGTTTATTGACGCGAAATATAACTTTAGAAAAAAACTTTATAAAATGGGTTGTGACACCTACCATATTAAGTAGAAGAAAATGAAAAAGTTCTGCAGGGCGAAAAAAAAACCCTTAAAATCTTGGCAGGTATTACATATATAAATAAATTAGCGGTATCCAACAGATGATGTTCTGGGTCACCCTGGTCCACATTTTGGTCGATATCTGGAAAACGCCTTCACATATACAACTACCACCACTCCCTTTTAAAACTCTCATTAATACCTTTATTTGATACCCATATCGTACAAACACATTCTAGAGTCACCCCTGGTCCACCTTTATGGCGATATCTCGAAAACGGCGTCCACCTATAGAACTAAGGCTTTTAAAATATCATTAAATCCTTTCGTTTGATACCCATATTGCACAAACGAATTCTAGAGTCACCCCTGGTCCACCTTTATGGCGATATCTCGAAACGGCGTCCACCTATGGAACTAAGGATACTCCCTTTTAAAAACTCATTAACTAACTTTCATTTGATACCCATATCGTGCAAACATATTCTTGAGTCACCCCTGGTCCACCTTTATGGCGATATCTCGAAACGCGTCCACCTATAGACTAAGGGCCCACTCCCTTTTAAAATACTCATTAACACCTTTCGTTTGATACCCATATTGTACAAACAAATTCTAGAGTCACCCCTGGTCCACCTTTATGGCGATATTCGAAAATGCGACCACCTATACAACTACCACCACTCCCTTTTAAAACCTCATTAACACCTTCATTTGATACCCATATCGTACAAACGAATTCTAGAGTCACCCCTGGCCCACCTTTATGGCGATATCTCGAAACGGCGTCCACCTATGGAAACTAAGATTACCCTTTTAAAATACCATTAACACCTTTCTTTGATACCCATATTGTACAAACAAATTCTAGGGTCACCCCTGGTCCACCTTTATGGCGATATCTCGAAAAGCGACCACCTATACAACAACCATCACTCCCTTTTAAAAACTCATTAATACCTTTAATTTGATACCCATATCGTACAAACACATTCTAGAGTCACCCCTGGTCCACCTTTATGGCGATATTTCGAAACGGCGTCCACCTATAGAACTAAGGCCCACTCCCTTTTAAAATACTCATATAACACCTTTCGTTTGATGCCCATATTGTACAAACAAATTCTAGGGTCACCCCTGGTCCACCTTTATGGCGATATCTCGAAACGGCGTCCACCTATGGGAACTAGGATTACTCCCTTTTAAAAATACTCATTAACACCTTCTTTTGATACCATATTGTACAAACAAATTCTAGGGTCACCCTGGTCCACCTTTATGGCGATATCTCGAAAACGGCGTCCACCTATGGAACTAAGGATCACTCCCTTTTAAAATACTCATTAACACCTTTCTTTGATACCCATATTGTACAAACGCATTCTAGAGTCACCCCTGGTCCACCTTTATGGCGATATCTCGAAACGGCGACCACCTATACAACAACCACCACTCCCTTTTAAAACCCTCATTAATACCTTTAATTTGATACCCATATCGTACAACAATTCTAGGGTCACCCTGGTCCACCTTTATGGCGATATTCGAAACGGCGTCCACCTATAGAACTAAGGCCCACTCCCTTTTAAAATACTCATTAACACCTTTCGTTTGATGCCCATATTGTACAAACAAATTCTAGGGTCACCCCTGGTCCACCTTTGTGGCGATATCTCGAAACGGCGTCCACCTATGGAACTAAGGATTACTCCCTTTTAAAATACTCATTAACACCTTTCATTTGATACCCATATCGTACAAACGCATTCTAGAGTCAACCCTGATCCACCTTTATGGCTATATCCCTAAATGGCGTCCACCTATAGAACTATGGCCCACTCCCTCATAAAATACTCTTAATGCCTTTCATTTGATACACATGTCATACAAACAAATTCCAGGGTTTCCCTCGGTTCATTTTCCTACATGGTTATTTTCCCTTATGTTGTCACCATAGCTCTCAACTGAGTATGTAATGTTCGGTTACACCCGAACTTAACCTTCCTTACTTGTT
>JARSSU010018901.1:0-29261 GCA_029619165.1 Eurosta solidaginis
AACCCGTACCGTAAATACAAATGTTATAAAATAGCACCGTCTTTTATTTGCAAAAATACCAGAGCTTTCTATGACCTAAGCTACTTGCTACTTTTAGAAACTGAAAGCTGTGCAAATCCTAACAGCGGAATCTCAGCCATGATGAGCACAGACACGATGACAAGAAGTTCTTCCTTCGTCGCGCATATCCTACAAATGTTATCACTGGGCTATGCCTAATTAGCTCGTCCGCTTTTCATGTCATTTTCTAGTATACATAGCTGGTTTATTTTCCCTATCACGACTCTTTCCTAGAAATTGATTTTGCTTACCGAGCGTTAGATCTATATAGCTAACAATATGAGAGAGAGATATTGCACAATTATGCCTTTTTGCCGGAGCACTATGTTAATAGTTGACGCGGGCTGGGGAGTCCCCCCAGCTGGTGGAGGTTTAGAATATACGTGCGGGGGATTGCCTGTCGTTAGTTAGAGGCGAACTAAGATACCCAATTATTGATCAAGAGATTGTGGTTAGAGCCAAACACTACTTCGAAGAGGCGTGCCAGCGGCCTCATTGGGACGGGCGCGAGATGGCCCTTGTTGTGATTTTCTTAAGAAGGTTGATGTAAGTATTTTATTATACTAATAAAAATCGGGCCCACAAAAAAAGAGGGAAGACCGGATTGAAATATAGATCGACCAGAAAAGAATTAGACCGAAGGACCCGATGAAGAACGATGAATGGGTGTAAAAATGGTGATGGAATTATAAATGTAGAATATTGATGTAAGAGAAAATCAAATATGTAGGCTAAAAAAGATAATAACTAAGTAAAGAAGAAAAATTAAAAGCAGTATAATAAAAGTTAGGATAAAAAAGATTCAATAATCAAGAAGAAGAAAAGATTAGAAGTAAGATAAAAAAAAGATAATAAAAGTACAATATAAAGGATTTCTTTTTTCTATGTGGCTTTGCTCAACCGGAAGATAATTTAATTAAAATTAGGGCCAGTAAGAAAAATAAATACTACATTACATAATCGGCAAAAAGGAAATCCGATTATAAAATATAAACATTGATTGCACTCCCCAAGGCATTCATTCGGGGCTGTAGGGAGTTGAGTTTGAGGTGAAAAAAAATAAAGTGTCACCTTAATCGCTACCAACAACAACAACGCGCCCGAGGCTGGAAAGAGTAATTATTAAAATATTTATTTTTATATTTATATTTATATATTATGGGGTTTGAAGTATTAAAGCATATTTTTAGTTTTTAAGCTAATTATTAAGTAAATGGAAAAAGTTTAAAGCAGCTCTTTCCTGCATATCTTTAAATCAAGGAGCTAGGATGGCTATACTTCCCGTCTGTTAAAGCCAACTAATGCATCGAAATCTAATTGCACAGTTTATAGAAAGTATAGAGAATCTGATTAATTCGGAACCAAATAAAGGCACATACCGATCTGGTTGTCTGTCTGAACTGAACATTACCTCACACATTACTAAAATATTACAGATGTTTGGGAAACTAGTCATAGGCTTATCCATACATATATCGCGAGTCGTACTGCCATTTGAACCCTGCATTGAGACCGACCTAATGCACCTCTAATGTGTGGCTCTCTATAATAAGAGAACATCTCACACGGACGCACTAAGAACGCTGCTAGCACGGGTAAGGTGAAGACATTTGGTAAGTCATCTTCAGTATAGGTACTAGTGCTCAAGCTTCCACAGAGGGCCCCATATCAATACACTTTGACGATCCGCGTTTGCCAGTTTGCAGTTGTTCCGTTGGGCGATTGTTGACAGGGTCCCGTTTGCCAGCACGAATAGCCGCATACCCTCAATTCTTTTAGATAGCTTTTTTGTGGTGGCACACGTATCCAACCAAACAAGGAATACAATCATATTATAGGATAGGCCGTAATCCCTATCCTGGGTAGGCATTGTTAAAAATCCGACGTAAATATCCGTTGAGAGGACGAGAAGGTGATCCACCCCACCATACAATCCATTATTCCTTTTACATGCATAAATTTGCCGTAGAAGCCTCTTAGCTCTCTTCACCACGTTGAGGATTTACATCCAAGTTTACTCTCTATAATGATTCCTACATATTTTGCACACAAGGTTTCGTCTGAAAGGTACACTTCAGCTTAGGTCTAGTCCAATTCAGGTGGACCTTTATACATCTAGTTTAACAAGACATATCGTGTCTTCGCAGCGCTGGCACTCAACACGACATTAGATTGCCCAGGTATGTGCATCCCTAATGCCGACTTTCAAAAGCAGACTAATGGATTCGGCAAGGTGGGTAAGAGCGTGGAGCCACTGGGTGTCTAAATACGGTTCCGCGTACCGTCGGTATGAAAATGATGAACGTGGTAGGTAGTTCAAGGCCAATGAAGATTGGTGAAAATAAAAGGGGTAAAAGTGCCTAAGATGGAGAACAAGGCGGAACTGATTTGCGCTTGAACCGGTGAGTGTTGATGATAACTGGTCGATGGGGGTGGAAGTTTTTACATTGCAGAATTGGCAGGGAGATCTCGTTGAGGTGGCATCGTCGAAGGCTGGGGAAGCACGGTCTGTGCAAAACCAGAGTCGTATAAGCCCATTTATTAGAGGGTGGACACATAGCAACAGACGCACCATGACGAAGAGTTGATATAGACGGGATGATGGTGGCAAAACGCGACACACGAAACACGACACGTAAGTAGATGAACAAAGTCACATCACGCGTCGAGGAGGTGTCAAGGTTAAGAAGAGAGATAGTGTGCGGGAAACTGTGGAAAATAGGTGATAGTACCATGAATGTCGGTTTCAATCATGGAGGAATTGGCGAATAGGGCTGCTGCCCGAACAGTCGGTAAAAATGGTTAGCAGTGAACGGTGCACGGGATACCCTAAGGAACTATAAGAAACACTGTAAATGGTGATCGATCAATTAATAAAACCATTTGACAATGATGTATGGGTGGGACGTCCGATGATAAACAATGATCGGCCAGTTGCGACAAGATCCGCCACTGTCCGCTTGCACTTGTTCCACATATGGGTTCATTGGAATATTTTCTAAGACGTCTTAGGGCGTTTCTTCTTTCAATGATATTATGACCCACGCCAGCGACGGCCTTTGGTTAATTTACTCATTCCACCTTTGCTCTTAAGGTATGCACAGCCGTGACAGTCATACAAGCTCATGATTAAGCAGAACCATGAATGCTTCTATGACCAGGAGAGTTCCCAAGATGAATTTTACGGCAGTAATTATTGCTTGAATACGCCAAAGGGGCAACCACCACTTCTCGAAAACCGTCCTAACTTTGAGCCAAAACAAAAAAAAAATAATACTTGGCCTGATTAACCTCCGAAGGATTTAGGCCGCGCTCTCTTCAGGGTTTTGCGTACGCGACTCCTTTTTTTATTTTTCCCTGCATATCGGACCGAAAACATGTTTTTTATACTGACTCCGAACTGGCAGAAGCTGCCAAGGCAGATGAATTTTCACGTGAAATGCTTTTCATGGCAGGAACTCATGATAGAGTGTTTGCCAAGCATGACAAGCGACCCACGCTTAGAAAAAAACTATTTTCTAAACTTTTGATGTTGCTTTTACGCGGGGATATTAAAACCCATACATTCGGTTGTGGGTTGGAAGCCACGCTACCACTGTATCACGGTGGCACGCACTACATACTGCCCAGGTATGATGAGAGACTTGTTGCATTCACTAGAGTATATGGCAAAGGGCTTTTCAATATAAAACTTAATTGCGCCAAGCCGCAAATAGAGATGCTTCCGGAAGTGAATAAGAAACAATTTTTTCCTTGAGAAACTAGAAGAAAAACGACGTATATGTGGTATTTTCGTTCTTTGACGTCGAGAAGATTGGCCACGAACCCACCATAGATGATTGTTTGCATATGTGTCTCTCGCACGCACGCTCACTGAAAGAACTATTCGACCTGACGTAGTTAGTAGTAGACACTGTGTACATGAAAGGAAAAAATACTGGTACAATCAACCGAAAATTTGTCAATTTTATTCCGCATCGCCACAAAAAGATGTGGAATCAACGCGCACAAATCGTTCCATAGTAATTGACCGTTTTTTAGTAGTTCAAATAAACAAAAAAAAGTATGTTTAATTATAATTTACCAAGTTTTGTTTTAAATTAAAAAATTATTACTGTCGCTCTCGGAATACAATCAAAACTGTTAATATGAAAGGGATTTCTGGTTCTTTGAAATACAGTCAAACTGTTAAATTACAGAGTTTATTGTCGAAATGGACACTACCAGTGAGAATCTTTTTGAAAATAACAGATATTTCTGTTTTTTTTCTCGCATTAAAGCGTACTTAAACTTTTACATCAACCAGCATTTTTCTGTTCACATGACCATTGAATAGCTTGGAAAATATAAAAGTTCGTTTATCAAATATATATTTATTAAACTTTATACGTAGTTTTTTATTTGCATAAACTAACTCATATGTAAATTCATTCTATGATTTGTTTGCTATATTTAGAATTATCATTGTTTAAAATAATAATTACTGACATCTGAATTCAAATAAACAAAACTTGTTGCGAAGTACAGCGACAGCTTTGTACGAAAGTCTGTTGCCATATATATGGGGTATCCATTCTTTCGACCAATTGTGCACCGACCCCTTTAGATATTGGCTGAAAGTGTTTCTTCTTTTTCTAGTTACGAAAGACGTTTTCAGAATTTTTTCAAATTTTTTCATTCCAACTCAAAAAAGTTATGAATTTAAAAAAAATAACACCGTTTTGTTTTCAAAATGCTATAACTTTTCAAAAAAATTGGGCGTTTGGGATTCTTTTTTTTTTAAATTGGTTTTATTTAATGTACTTTTCGGAAAAAATGCAAAACATTTTCTTAAAGTTTTTTTTTTTGTAATTTTCAGTTTTTCGAGTTTTTTCGAATTTCGTCCTTTTTTCTCATAAAAAAACTTCAAAGTAATTCTGCAATCACCCACCAGGGGCAATACAGTAAGAAATGCTGGAGACGAGTGGTGTAAGTGCAATGGAGCTTCAGATGCTGGCTGGGATGACAGTAAAGTTTGGACGCGCGTGGTAAACTCCTTTAAGGAATTTAATGGCGGCCTTGTTGGGCTTAAGCTTAAGGAAAGCACAGTTCTCCCTTGATTGCTAGATTAGACACGGAACTATACGACACCCGATACTACCAATCCCTGAAAACGGAAAATAGCGTTCCGCCAACGACTAAAAAAGTAGAGAATAAAGCAAAATTTCGGTATAAAAACAATAAAGCTTCAGTAAAAGCTGGCTGCTCAAACACAGAAAGCGAATATTGTTGAAAAGATCTGCGTACGTTCTTAGTAAAATAGGGGGGCCAAGGGCGCATTGCATAGATTTTCAGTTTATACGGTTTAGGCTAAAAATACGATTTCAGGCTTTGGCCCAAATCTCGTCGGGGGAAATCGCGCCACGTATTTTTTTTTAAATAAAACCTTTCTTATTATGGGCATAAGTAGTCACGGAGAGTTAACTCTTGATAAAAAGATACTTGGACTGATGTGTGGACAACGGAGAACTAAGTTCCTCTCTTTATAGTGATAAGAATTACTTTTTCGAGGCAAGGTCCGTAAGAACTAAAAATGGTTTAGCGACACGAAGCTTCTTCGCTACCGCAAAACCAACAACGGTAGATACAGTACCTAAGTCTTCCGCTTGTTGTTGTTGTGGTAGGCGATAAAGGGAACACTCCCCGAAGTACTTGGGGGAGTGTATCGATGTTGATGGTACTTTGCCGGATTGTAGAATCGGTACGTCCCTGGTACCAAGCCCGACCATCTCGGAACGATTTTTTATTGACCACATGCGCCCTCTTGGCATACGACACCCCTAGATCCATGAGTAAGTTCGGGGTCGCCAGATCCTAGGCTGTTACTGAAACAGGATTCGTCACGGACAGGTGAGGGTTAACAATGGGTTTTGGAGGAAGCTAATATTACGCTGGGCAACCTGAAAAGGTTGCGCTACCAACCCCATGAAATCTGGTATTTTAGTCGCCTTCTTACGATAAGACATAACTGACGCTATGGTATATTCTGGACCCCCTAACCCGCTACAACACAGCTCCTCATGGTGGCAGAGTAACGCTTACTTTCAACCCCTAGTCAAGATATTCCAATTAGAAACATCTTTCCAAAAAGGCGCTATTATTCACGGTTTTTTCTTAGTTTTCTCTTGCGAATTGGAGTACGGGATTAAGTTCGGCACTTTATAGAGTGAACGATTGATCCAAAACAAAACGCCACTTGCAACCACACTATATGGTGTGCGATTACACCGTCTCGTGCGGACTTAAGCGGCTTAAACGCGGAGTGTCCTGCCCCGGGGGCGTCGTGTCCTTTTGATGATAGGACAGATTAGGATAATGCTGGGCCAGCTTGCGGACTGAGAAACACCTAGTCCACTCAAAAATTTGTGTGTACCACAGTACACGGCGGTGTTTGCTGCGAAGCTACGCCGAAGCGATACAAACCAAACACACTAGTCAAGGGTTTTCCGTTGAAAAGCACAAAACATCTAGGAAGTGCCACATGCCAAGGCATGATCCAGGGGCTAAAAACCAACGTCCCAAACCGCAACACGGAGTCAAATATTACGGGGTGCGGTAAGGTATTGAAAATAGCGGCAGAACATGCCAAGTGTCACCCTTTTAATTTATATTTGTGGGCAGATAGAAGCAACGAATCGATTCTTGCTCCAGGGATTTAGGCCCAGCACCACACCTTCCGAAAGAAAGAGTGTGTGACTCCGGTCCCGTTGCGTAGGATACACGATTTATGGCACAGTCGTTCCGCTGTATAAAGAAACGGCTTTGGTAGGTAGTGTTCGTTTTATTTGTTTCATGACTATGTGTGGAACACCGAGCTTGCGGAACTAAAGCAATAAGCACAACTCCTCGCCAAATCAATTGTGTAATAAAGCATGTTTCGCGATGCAACATCACATTACTCGGGAATGGCATGCCAGTTGCTGAGCTAGTCTTCATAAATATAGGGGAAGTGGGGGTTGGCGCAGGCAAAGTAATAGGAATTCTGGATATGGAAAAAAATTTCCAAATATCCTCCCTATGTATTTTAAGTCCAAGACATATTTAAAAAGCATTTTATTCAGCTTAAGTATATATCGTCGCATAGTATTTCAGCCATACAAAATGCAAACATTAAGAAAGGTTATTATTAAGGTTTTAAAAATTATACTGTAGGTATAACAAACTATTATATTTTTAGTAAAAATTTGTATATCAATGATTTGAAACAAAGAGTGAAAAAAAATAGTTAAGCAGATAGTTTTTCCATATTTCATTCTTCCTTCTTCTTTCTGTCTAATTTAAGGCGTTAAACGTTTAGGAACTCAATGGGAACATTGAAGCTACGAAGTTATCGAGACTCAATAATAGAGATAACAACGAGCTCCATGCCAAAAGTTACCACCGCTGCATTGTGGTGGACAGCGGAAACGAAACGATTCAATATATGCAGCAATCTTGATATGTCTATATTAAAGGAAGTAACCAAAAAAAACAGGAATTATTCTACAATGTATTTAAATAAATACTGTTTGTAAAAACCTAACATATGTCATTGATGTGTTGCGCGTTCAATAAGAAAAATCGGGATCGTGTATAAGTTGCGCACCAGGACAATATTTCTTCGCGCAGCCGCGACATGAAACATATCATATCGAATTTGAATAAATTGGATATGCGGAATTTCAAATTATTATTATTAATTTCATAATGCGCCCATTCTTACTACTCGAATAAAATTTCTGAGTTAAGCCTCCTAATTTAATCAGGGCAGTCGTATAGAAAGGGAAGTATCGCAAGTGAAATTTATCCAAAATATAATAATCAGTACAAAAGTTAGCTGTCACAAGCCGGCCCAAAAAGTGTTTCCTTGGGTGTAGACAAATCCTCTCATTCACCAGTCTCAACCACCAATTCCCGCAACATTTTTCACACCCTCAGCAAAATTGCCAATAGTAAATGGTGGGCTCAAGGAACCTAAATGGCTTCAACTTTAAATGGTGATTTACGCTGCAATTTCGCGGCTATAAGGTCACGTAAACCTTTAAAATTCCGTAAAAGTATCAGCTAATTGTATGCAGCACACTCGTGATGGATAGTGTATTAAAAGCCATTTCCAAATCAAGACCAACAAATCAGTTAAATGACGGTGCGTATTTGAATCTTCTGGCGCGAAATGACACGAACGCCAATGTAAAAACTTTATCGAAATCGCAGCAATAGCCATTTGTTGTGTATAATTTGGGTGGTGATTGGGCCAAGTATGCGGAATCTATGTATATAAGCAAAGATATACAAAGTTGTTATTGTTAATTTAATAGAGTTCTATGTTAAATCACCTTTGAAAGTAACTGACAGTGAATACGTTGCGCCACCTTCACTAGCGGCTGATATTAATTTGTGGTGGTATGTATCTCATGTAAAACCTTTAGCTGTTAAAATATCACGGGAATAAAAACGACACCACGCCAGCTTCCCAAACGAAAGATGGCTGATTTGATGGTCTGTGCGTAAACCAAACGCTGATTATCTAAGCGTGTATCTTGATCTGACGACGATATTAAGACCCTCGGTACCTTTAACATAATAGTTTTAAAGAGTTCATGGTTCAGTAAATTTATTCTGTTGTAAACGTTAAAATTAGTAAGCTTGGTACTAGCAAAATGTGTTTCATAATGACTCCAATTTTTTTTTAACATTTAGTGGAATCATTCTGATGATTAGACATCAGATGAGAAGTAGCTGAGAATACCTTGTCTTTGAAATGCTATTGTATTCAGCAAGGTCCACCTGACGAACCGTATCATACATAGAAATACTTATGTTGAGACTTTCAGACGAATTGCAAACAACTTGCGGAAGTTGCTTTAGAAACCGGATTTTGAGCTATTTTTATGACAGTTGCATAATTATCGAAACTATCTCCTTTAGCATTCAATCTTCTGCGAAGGAGATTCATGTACCCATAAAGGGCAGGTGTTAAAAAAGGGAAGCTTTAAGGACCCAGCTATCAAATTACAAGAAGACAAGACATATGCTGAACGTTGAAAAAAATTAACTGTCCAAACTTATGACGGTCATCTATCCGGATGCACCCCCAGGGGTTAGTAGCGGGTCAAATCATACCCGCAGTAGGTATGCCTGTCGTTAAGACGAGCGACCTAAAATACAGATTCAAAGGCTGTGTAGCGCAACCTTCAGGTTGCCAGGGCAATATACCAGCTTCTTCAAACCAATTGTCCAAACCTCAACTATCCGCGGCGAATATGTTCACTAAAACAGGGACGAAGGCTATGGGCGACTCACAAGCTCCTCATGGTGATTGGGGAGAGTGGGTAGGGAGCGGATGCCTGAAGGTTTAATGGGCCATATAAATCGTTCCCGGAGATGGTCGGGGTCTAGCACACTTAATGGTCGATGTGTTATCCGGACGCTTACCGGATCCGATCGTCTAAAGGACCATCACAGTCGAATAAACACTCCCACAAAAGTTTCGGGAGCAAACACTTATAATATGGTTAATTCGATATTGAAAAAAAAATTAATGCATACATTACGCGGAACAAACCATTTATGTTTGGATTTTTTTTTTATATACGGAGCGTCTCGGAATTTTCCCGACCCAAAGCGGCTGTCATTCAGTGTACCCCCATTTAGCCCCTCAAAACATTGCCTAATAAGAAGTAAATTTAATGGTACACATACATTGGATTATCAGGTCGGGATGACCTCCTCATATTTGCAAACGGAATTGGGTTTTGCTTGCGATAGGACGAACATCTGCTCGATGCATATTCAAATGTTTGCTCCGTATATGATTCGCTTTTATTGGGCACGGTACAGACTTTAGCTTGGACAGCAATTATACTCTCTGCTTATGCTATCTTTAATAAAATATATGTAATTTTGAACACAATTTTGCGTTGTGTATTATTTGAATATTTGCTTTCAAAAAAAAAACTTACTTGCCAAGCGAATTTTCACCATTGGTTTCGAAAACGCTCACTACAACTAAAAGCATCTGCCCTGGTGATGCTCTGTGACGTAAAACCCAAAAAACATTGGTTTGCCTTTAGAACGTGATGTATGCACAGTCCACGCACCCGTAACGAGATCTATCACTTTTTAACTTGGGCTCAACGCATTAACGTCAACAAATTTACTGTTCTTTCATTCTCCTTGGATTGTATGAGACCATGCTCCAGCACCATAATGACATGCTGATACATCAACAGCATCGGAAGAATCTTCATTATGTTCGCCAAATTTGCGGCTTTTTGTTCTGCTTTCTATGAAATAATATTATGGTGAATGCAATCTATTAGAAAAAAAGCTAATTTTTTGCTTGACTTACCTAGCAGCTTTCAATGCTTCTTTTGCTTGTTTCTTCGCACCTTTTTCGAGGTCGTTTCGCCTTCGACTGCATATCAGCAGCCGCTACATTCCCTTATCAGCAACCATAGTCAATGCTTTGTTCAAGGTCTGCAAATGACAATTACAAGAACAAAAATTGCAATCAGAAAGAAGTTAATTGCCTTTGCAATAGCAAATAAATAAATAAGTACTGCAACAAGTATAAATGTGTACGTAGGCCACAAATTTGGTAATAGTCTAGTTGAGGGTCGACTGCTAATACGCTACGAAAGACGCGTATTAACCTCGAGACAATAATCCGAAGGCGGAAAGAAAAATTTTATCTCTGTCCGGAGATATTTGCATTTGAAGTTGGCGATTTTAATGTGGTTGTTGTTGTGTTTGTACACACAAAAAAATTGTCCATCACCGTGGCGGTGCCAGGTGTATACCACACACCAGGACTTGGCATGGCGTAGGCCAGGGTTATTTTATAACGGCCGAAGGCCGCCAACGCACAAAGGTGTTCTGCGCAAAAATACTATGGATCCACCCCGGTTTTGGAGGTACCCGTCGGGTTTTTTCGGTTTTTCGTTAATATCTTTTGAACGAGTTTAAAATTTTATTTTCCGCCTTTGGCTTATTATATGATGACAAGATGCGTCCTTTGACACCTCTTTCGATAGATTATTACCACAATTTGTTTATGATGCAATTGAATGCAGCTAACTAAATAGATCGTTGGCATCCAAGTGTAGGCGGTGAGGTGACTGCTGCGATTGCGTCATTTGTAGAATTTCAATATTACAAGATAATGCGTACTATATATGCTTTCACCCAATTACAGTGCGTTACATCCACGCTTCCGGCTATTGATATTACCATTGTTTTGACACGCACTCCGGCAGCCTTATAACACAACGCGAAATGAATGGACATGGCAGCTGCAGTCCAACATTTTCTGCACTAACTATTTTACATGCAAAACGCAACTTTATAGATTATTATCAAATAGAATCAGTTTTATTCATTATTTACCTATAAGACTTATTTAGCTTTAGTTATAGACCGCTTTTTATGATTAAAAACGCAATCTGCAAAAATTTCAACAAAATTTATGTTTCACTTTCACTGCGTTCCGCGGACAGCTGTCAGTGCCATGCCAGCTGACTGTGTAAACGTGGCCACACAGGGTAGCTAGAGCAAAGGCTAGTACACCAACATCAGTTATGGATCATAACTCCTACAATCGTGCAGGCAACACCCAAAACAAAACATTATTCTTAAATTTAAAAGAAAAGTACTTCTTAAATTATTTTTGCATTTCATGATAATGCAAAAGGGAAAAGTTGTTAGAATAACAAGGAACTGCCGAATAAACACGTTAAAAAGTTATCGCTTAACGATTTATCAACAGTTGTTTTTCGGCGCATACCCTGCAAAAATCGCGAGTACTCCATGCATGCGTGTATGGATTACTCGCCATGGACCAAGCGAGTGCTCCAAAATTAAACACAATTCATACAAAAAATATGGTCCAATTAACATTACGATGTCCTAGGACCGGACCATATACTCCAGCTCCGCATTACGTCAGAGTGAACCATGGAGTACCCACAGTCCAGCAAACAACGTGTAGTGGATTACAATCGTTAAAAACGAGCAATGATCGGTTTACAATATTCTCGTGTAGAAACATGAGTTGGTCCATTGCTGCATTACAGTGGATTATAATGGTAAGTACTCCAGTGGACCACATGATACAACGATTTTTGCAGGGTAGTAATAGTCAAAATAAAATAGGGTTTAAATTTAGTTGTAGCTTTTTGACACAATTTTCTGTGGGATATCAGGCAAAAAAGCTAATACTAAATTTAAAACCTATTTTATTTTGAATACTACTATGCGCCGAGAAACAACTGTTGATAAATGACTATGCGCCAATGTGTTTTATAGGCCAATTAATGGTGACTTATAACCATAAAACCATAACCAGATAAACAGCTGATCGAACCTACCTTATGGAAATCAATGTAATCGATTAATGGTGCCATACCATAGCGCTAACGCCCACCATAGCCAACCAATTGGTTTTGGTTTCTCGCCATATCCATAACCTAAAAATATTTAATGTTGGTGAATTCAATAAATTTTGTAGATTTATGAGATTCCTCGTTTTGGATACGTATGACTAAGACTTATCTTGTTTTGGTTTGATTTTCCGGGGGTGGATAAATGATGTTATTAATTTTCCGTCATCCTGCAAATTTGCTTTTGAGAAAAACGGTTCGGCGTTGTGCCATCATCAGTGTCGATTTCGTTCTGATCTGTAGTTGTCGTTTGTCCTGTATTTATAGTTCGTAGGTATATGAGCAGGTATTGTCAAATTGATGCTGTGTATTTAGTTATGTGTATGTCTGGTGTTCATCAGAACCGAGGGGGTTTACTAATCGATTTGTGTGGCTGACTGGGGTAGGTAGAAATCGGATTTTAGTCGTTTGACTTCTTTGTCGGTTTTTGTTTTGTGGTTAATTGTTTGTGTTGTGTGTGTTTGTCGTTGTATGTGTGATAAGTTGTTTCTGTAAAGTTTTAAAGGCCGAATATTCGAAATTGTGTTTATCTGTTCGTTTATTATTCTACCGTCGAATGTTCTGTTTGTAGATTCCATGTTTTCGAGTACGTTGAGACGTCAGCCCTTTTTTTGTATGCGAAGAACCTAACTGTTTTATTGATGTTTGCTGGGGAACATTCATTCTCGAACATGTGATTCGCGAAGTTAGACTCGGGAAATGTTTGGATCGTATTTTTTTGTTGTAATCTTAATATTTCTCTGACCTCGTCTTATTTGCCGTCTGTTTGTCTATGTAACTATGCTGGCATCCGAGGTAAGCTGTATACGCCGTGGTGCTAAACGGATCCTCTGAGTTATGTTAGTCTTAGTTTTCGCCCTAGATTGTTCGTGTTTGAATGCTGTGTAATGTTGTATTTTTTAAGAAGTTTGCCAATTATTGTGCTTTTCCAGTATATGTATAGTTGTCCGCTATGATTTCCTTTTCATTATTTCTTTTTGGTCTCCATTTGTCCTTCTGAGCTTATCTACTAGTGCTTTTTTATATCATGTTTGGCGATATTATATATGGCCTGAAGTTCTCTCTTATATGCCTCTGGTAAGAGGTGTTCTTTCAGTTTATGTATTAGTGTATTATTGTGTGTGGCGTGCTTCTATATATGTATACTTAATCTTTGGTTCTTTATCAAATTTATCGAGAGGTCTAGATAGTTGATTCCTCCGTCTTTTTCGGTTCATGTCCATTCGATGTTCCGTGCTGCTTGTTGAGGGTACTCCGTACTAAAGCTCTTCGTTATTAGTAGTTAAACGCTATTAGGTCATCCACGTATCTGGCTAGCGTAAAATGACACGCCTAATTTGGACTATCAGCTGCATCTATGTACTTCTTCCAGATTTTGCATGAACACTTCCATAAGAATTGCTGATGTGGGGCTTCCCATTCAAGACCGTTTGTTTGTCTATATATTTTATTGTTGAATTGAAAATAGTTTTGACGTAAGTGGTCTTAGCGTATTTGTGATTTGCATACTTTTCACTTTGTTTTTTGTGTTATGAACTATTGTTGAGCTAACTATGTCCAAAGTCTCGATACCACAGGAAGAACAGGAGCACGCAAGACACATGTGCAGGGAAATCATAAAAAGGAGGTGAAAGCACAGGAAGGACAAAATCGATACAGAGGAGAAAACAATAAAGAACCTACAGCATAAACTAAGGAAAAACAATATTGTCACAACGAAAGCGGACAAGGAAACACCACTGTGCTAATCGAAAAGATCAATATATATCCAAAACCGAGGACTCATAGAGGAAATGAAATGCGTAGAATGAGAGAGGATCCCACAGATGAATACAAAACAAATCAAAGTTGCTATACAAAAGTGCACAAATATAATAGATTCTAACATGGCACATAGATTGGTCCAAATGAACCCTTCGCTCCTCCACTGGTTGCGCTACCAAAATCCACAAGCCGGACACGCCAATGAGGCCCATCATTAATTTTAAATCCGCCACCATGTTACAAACTATCCAAATATTTAAAAACGAATTGATAGATACTCTGAGGGCTAAGGAAACGATATGCAATAGGTAACACAACAGAACTAATAGAGAGACTCGAGACGTAGAGCTAACAAGAAACAGCAAAATTGGTATCTTTTGACATAAAAGATTTATCCCATCTATACCACTATCGGAGACTTTGGACATAGTTAGCTCAACAATAGTTCATAACACAAAAAACAAAGTGAAAAGTATGCAAATCACAAATACGCTAAGAACCACTTTACGTCAAAACTATTTTCAATTCAACAATAAAATATATAGACAAACAAACGGTCTTGGAATGGGAAGCCCCACATCAGCAATTCTTATGGATGTGTTCATACAAAATCTGGAAGAAAGGTACATACAGGAGCTGAAGTCCAAATTAGGCGTGTCATTTTATGCTAGATACGTGGATGACATAATATGCGTTTTAACTACTAATAACGAAGAGCTTGTACTGGAGTACCTCAACAAGCAGCACGGAAATATAAAATTTACAATGGAAACCGAAAAAGACGGAGGAATCAACTATCTAGACCTCTCGATAAATATTGATAAAGAAGCCAAAAGATTTAAGTATGACATATATAGAAAGTCAACGGCCACTGACACAATAATACATAATACATAGACGTGAAAGAACACCTCTTACACAAGAGGCATATAAGAGAGAACTTCAGGCCATATATAATATCGCTTCAAACAATGGATATAAAAAAGCACTAGTAGATAAGCTCAGAATTACAAATGGAGAACCAAAAAGAAATAATGAAAAGGAAAATAATAGCTGGACAACTATGACATATACTGGAAAAGCAACATATAAATTGGCAAACTTCTTTAAAAAATACAACATTAACACAGCATTCAAAACATCGAACAATCTAGGGCGAAAACTAAGAACTAACATTAACTCAGAGGATCCGTTTAGCAGCCACGGCGTATACAAGCTTACCTGCGGATGCCAGCATAGTTACATATGACAAACAGGACGGCAAATAAGATCGAGGTTCAGAGAACACATTAGAGATTACAACAAAAAAATACGGAATCCAAACATTATACCCGAGTCTAACTTCGCGAATCACATGTTCGAGAATGAATGTTCCCCAGCAAACATCAATAAAACAGTTAGGGTTCTTCGCATACAAGAAAAGGGCCGACGTCTCAACGTACTCGAAAACATGGAAATCTACAAACAGAAAACATTCGACGGTAGAATAATAAACGAACAGATAAACACAATTTCTGACACAATATTCGAGCCTTTAAAACTTGTTTACAGGAAACAACTTAATCACACAGGTACAACAGACAAACACACAACAACAAATAAACACAAAACAATTAACACACCAAAACAAAAAACCGACAAAGAAGGTCAAACGACTAAAATCACAGATGTCTACCTACCCCAGTCAGCCACACAAATCGATTAGTAAACCACCCTCTGTTCTGAATGAACACACAGCACATACACATAACTAAATATACACAAGCATCAATTTGACAATACCTGCTCATATACCTACGAACTATAAATACAGGACAAACGACAACAACAGATCAGAACGAAAATCGACACTGATGATGGCACAACGCCGAAACCGGTTTGTCTCAAAACCAAATTTGACGAGGGATGACGGAAAATCGTTCCAATATACATCACTAAGAGACTTATTTTTTGTGGAATATGTTTGTAATTTTTTGCGTTTTCTTCATTCATCACGATTTTTAGGTTAAGGCACCATTAATCGATCACATTGGTGATGGTTATGGATATGGGTATCGTTACGACTATGCCGAGTGTATATAAATGCTAACCGCGTTGCTTTGCTTTGACAACGCCATTTAATCACTTTAATAATGTCTAGCCTTATTATTTTTTTTTGTTTTATATATTCTTTCTGACCTTAAACCACCATACAAAACCTGCTTACAAAAAAATGTGAACAAATTTCCTAATCTTTATTTTTTCCAAGCGCACGATCGCCTAGCGTTCAGCATTGCTGTGCCCTTATCTACGTGAAGCTCCCATGCTTTGTAGCTTACATGCAGCCGACGCATAGTGTGCAACTTTCCATTCAAATACATGTGTTTGAAGCTACGTCTCGCATGCATCTTTCATAAATGGGATTTTCGGCCCCCTCGCGTTGAGAAATTTTACCGGGTTTCAATGGAATTCAAATGAAATGATGGTAAAAGTTTAGAACACGAGTCGACTGCCAATACACATTCAAAAATATCAGGTGTTGAACGACGCGTCTTGACATCAGTATTAATAATTCGAAGGCGACCCCTGTTCTAGACTTTTACCGAAATGATTCTCACCTCATATTAAAGTTGATGAAATGGGTAACCGAATTAAGACGTTTGTATCTGTTTCTCGAACCTTTGTTAGTTCGTTTCTGTTGTTCAATCGCGCAACTATAAAATTATGTCTGAAACGTTTATTTCGATTTTCACACTTGACCATTACTGAAACCCCGATCTTCGCGTTTGGCCTTTCCTAAAGTTAGAAGCCCTAATCGGAAGCAATTTTTCACCTTTACAAGACACGATCTTGAGAGTTTTTTAGAAGTGAAAGGATAATGAAAGCAGCACAGATAATGAAAATATCTTTCTAAGGCATGCTTAAGCTCGACGCGATAGATTTTAAATACACCGGTTTATACTATACAAAAGACATGTGCCCTTGTATACCCTGCAGCCACTCTTATGTTTCCATGTCACATAAATCAAGAGAACGGCGGTAATACTAGCATAGTTTTTATCACTTTAGAAGTTTTCATCCATATATAAATTAAATTAAAAAAAGTAAGGAAGTCTAAGTTCGGGTGAAGCCGAACTTTAAATACCCAGCTGTATCACTTGAAATGCTGTTGTTGTTTGTTTTGTGTGCTTAATAGTGTTACAAGGCTGCGCATAATCATATACTATGGTTCTATTTTGAACTAATTTTTCTCGAGTTGTGGCTCCCGAAACATAGAAATTGCTTAGTCATAAAAGGGGCGGTGCCGCGCCCATTTTTTTAATTTGAAGTTTTTCCTATGTATTGTTATAAATCCACTGGGAAATGAAATACCATTGATGTAAAGCTCTTTTTGCAAAGATATAGCTTATTTTATTCGCCCACGACCCTTTAAAAAATCATTTTATATAAAAGTGGGCGTGGTCCTTAACCGATTTCGTTAATTTTTCTTCAAAGCATTCCTTATAGCAAAGGAAACCTCTCTGCTGAATTTTGTTACGATAGGTTAACGATTTTTGATTTATGATTAATAATATTTGTAAAATTCATTTTATCACAAGTGGGCGGTGCCATGCCCATTTTAAAATTTTTGTTTTCAAATTTTTATCAAATTCAACATTCTTCTTGTATTATTTACTAAATAATAAGGTTTTTCGTGTTTTCCAAAATGTTATATATAAAAAGTGTGCGTGGTTATCATCCAAATTCGATCAATTTTCAATACAATCTATTCTGGGTCCAGATAAGCTCGTGTACCAAATTTGGTGAAGATATCTCAATATTTACTCAAGTTATCGTGTTAACGGACAGACGGGTGGATGGACGGACGGATGGGCTCAATTACATTTTTTTTCGATACTGATGATTGTCTATATCTATCTCGATTCCTTTATACTTGTACAACCAACCGTTATCCAATCAAAGTTATAATACCCTGTGCACAAGTACAGCTGGTTATAAAAAATCACTTCCTCCCTTTCAGAGTGATTAAATAAACGCATATCTTTTTTCTATAATAAATAAATTTGTATTATAAATAAAAAAGAAAATAGTGAATCCTAACATCGCTTTTCGTATAGGCACTTAGCTTAGTAAATAAGTTTTCACCTTAAAGTCTTACTGGTAAAATATAGATATTGCTTAAAATATTTAAAAAGTGCCTCAATAAATTTCTTACAATGCAAAATTTGGTTTATATTATTTAGAAATTGGGAGCTTGTATGACGGTTTTTTGTTTTTTTTAAAGATAAACCGTTATAATGTGCGTAATCAAACGCTTCTAAGTTGGTTCACATTTTTATATCCTTAGCTTATGATGATGTACGTACAACATTTAGAATTTATAGAATAGTGACTTTTCATTTCGGTTTGTTGCTTATTAATGATATATATATACTAATTTATTTAGATACATATATGCATATCAAGACGTATTTAAACTCATGTTAAATTGCTATTTTTCTTCGTTTAGTAAAAGATATACACATGTAGGTATTTTATAGATTAGTCATATAGGAACTATGTTACTACATAGCTGATAACCCCTAAAATACGACTGACTAATGTCAACTACTAAACTACTACATTGTTCTCTTTTGAGTA
Source organism: Eurosta solidaginis (assembly GCA_029619165.1). NCBI lineage: Eukaryota > Metazoa > Arthropoda > Insecta > Diptera > Tephritidae > Eurosta > Eurosta solidaginis. Next base: position 18,903 of record JARSSU010018901.1, read on the forward strand.
CACTAGATACCCTTAGAGGATTGCCAGAGCTGCCAATCTTAAACAATCTAGTGAACACGTCTTTATATTCGAATATGGGGTAGTATTTTTGAGTATTTGTCAATTATTTAAAAAAATTTTTTGGGTGAAGAATTATCCACCAACTATTGGTGGACATGCGATTCGTTTTGTATATAGTATGTTGGGTAGTTAATTTAACGTCATTATCTTCCCATAATTGTTGGCTCATCAGCCATTGCAACCTCATCATTTGGCGCTTTTGATCCCTTCTTTTTTCCTGAGTACCACATAAATAGTAGCACCACAAACAGATTTACAATAAAAGTAAACCATGCCAAGTAAACGCCATAGCCATATCTGAAACGAAATATAGAAATATTTTTAATTAATTGAATTGAAATATATGTACATATGTACATGGGGTGCATGGATATAGATGCGCTCTTTTTCCTACAAGGACCATTTCAATACGTAATGTTACATTTACATTGCAACAAATGCATATGACTGATTAGATATAAAGCTTTGGAAAGAGCTTGGACTGGTCATATATTAAAAAATATCGTATTTCTTGGCTTCGCTTTATATGCCTTGTACCAAAACTACGCCTGAACCATGGCGGACTGATCACTGCCGGAAATCAGCTGTTAAACTCTAATCAACTTTAACTGGAGTTTAAAACTCGCACTGAATTTTAGCGGCTAGATTGGGGCACCACTGCCAGTTAACCTTTTCGACCCGGACGGTACGTATGTGTACCACTTGAACTTCAAACGTCTCTAAAACGTTTCAATTAAATTCTTTTGAGTTGTGCTATTGCCCTACCATATACATATATTCTTTTCTAAATACTAACAAGTCCCGTTACAATTGGTTGTTATTGTTTTCACTAGATCGTTTTTTGCGCATTGGAGAGCAGTAAATTGAAGTGCGAAGTTAGTTTTTTCCAAGGTTTTTTATATGATACTAATGTTTAAAAGCGACAAAAATATTTAAAAAACAAAATAAGGATACAAGTGTTTTAAAATGTGTTCACAATTTCACAACGTAAGTATTATTAAAACATATATTTTTACGCTTATTTTAACATATGGTACATATATTTACGGTCTTCGGTATATGATGGTACATATGGGTACCAATAGTGCTGTAAGTACTAAAATTTAATTATTCCCCCAGAAAATGGACCCTGAAGATATCCGAAAAATTCTAGAAGATGAAACTGATAGTGCTATGAACACTTTTCAAGGAGGGAGCTCTGACAATTTCATACCAAGTGATTTGCACTATTCCCAGTGGTAACGAAGAGTCCGCAAATGAAGAAAATGAGGCTGGCTGGGGAGAAAGTCGCAACCAATGGGTGTATCGAGCTCTAGCAGGATATCGAAGAATCAAGAGATAAATTGTTCAAAACCCGTCGCATCAAAGACTAATTTATATGGAATACTCCTGATGAGAATTTCGTACCCAAAGAAACATTTTATGAACCTCGAAACTGCACAATAGCAGATAACATATCAAAGAGATATGCCTAAATTCTCTGGCAAAAAACTGAAGAGAGGTGAACAAAGTTCAAACATCAACTGGACGTTGTGCGCAAAATAGCAAGACACTAAAGAAATATTGTTACTGATAATTTTCACGTAGCTACTGTAGCAACTGTGACAAAACCTTGAAAACGGCGAAAAAATTTAAGTACCTGTCCATCAAATAAATTTTATCGGGAGATCATGGGGGGGGGTCGAATTGACTGACCAAAAGTCAGGGCTTTACGAATACGATAGGAAATCGGATAAGTGGTGGAAGAAGGATTTATCGTCTGATAATGATGCAGCCGTATATGCTTTGGTTATTTGTAATGATATCAACCGAACAAGATTCCTTTCAAAAACATTTTTAGTTACCTTAGCTGAGTAATTGATCACGAAGGCTCAGAAACCACTTCCGTTCGCCGATCACTAAAGCCTGAACGACTGCCACAAAACCTCCTTTCGTAAGGCAATGCATCTTCCTGTTGAAGGTCCTACACGACGATGATGTACCAACAGCAGTTCTCAAAAAATTCAGAATCGCACTAAGAAAATATGTAAGGAGTGTCAATGTCGCTTTGTAAAATTGTTTTGCTCCATTTCATACATGATCTATGTATAACGAATATTTTTTACCAATGTTCTTCATAAATATATATCCAAATAAAAATTATTCATTTTAATGTCTATCTATATTTTTGTGTAAGTTATTATTAATTTAAAAAAGGTGTTTTACCGGTACGGTTGGTACATTTTGTACCACACACCATCCCGGATGGTACAATGGTTTACCATCACCCCCTAACCCCCTCTATTATACTTCAGATTTTATTTGATTGGTATAATACATATCACCAAAATAACCAACTTCAATGAAAATTTGGAGCGCTTTCGTTACTATAATTTCTACTCATTTATTGTTCATGTCGAAATGGTCAGATATGGTCAAAAGTGGTATCAACGGATGCCTCACTGCCAGTTGTAAGATTTAGCTCTTTATATCTTCAAAAGTTATTTAACCCTTTCGAACCTGAAAGCAACCAGCAGGAAAATTCTTGTTTATTGATTATTTCAGCTTTATATAGGCCCTCAAAAGTAGAAAATTTTGAGTGGAGTCTCTACCCTACCCCTCCAGAGAGGTTTAGGGGTGGGACATATGTGTCCTATTCAGTGTTTTGAGCGGGACGTATAGGTCCCGTTGGGACAGGAACGGTTTATAATACATTTTTTTAAATACTAAAGTTAGAGAATGTCGGCAAGTTCTAAACGGGACATATTATAACCAACAATAAAACCTAATGGGACACTAGAACCGTTACCTGAACTTAAATGTGGAAAATTAAGATTTTAGTTATAAGAAAACTTTCTGGGATGAATGTGTCTCAACAGGTCCGAAAGGATTTAAAAAAAAAGGCGCTTTCAATGCCAGCTTATCCCGAATATTGCATAATCGAATTCGCTGAGTTATAAAACAAAAAAAAGAATAGATAAAGAACAATGATTCAGATAAATGAGCCAAGTCGTACATGTCTTCAAATTGTTTCTCAGTTGTTAAAAAAGCAAGTTACCCAAAATGTGCCGATTTTTTCATAATTCTATATCCCTATTGCTAAAAGAATAAGCGAAATCAGTGATGCAAATCCTTTAGTAGGTCCTAGGCGCATACCACTCTTTGAAATGATTCCCACCTCATAGTAAGTTAAGATATATGTACGTTATGAGAAGGGGTTTAAAAATCAATTGACTTTATACTCAAACACTGTTGTTTATTTTCGAAACTACAAAATAGTGTCTGAAATGTTTATTCCAGTTTTGGCATTTCCTAGTTGGCGGCTCTATTCTCTCTAGTCCCTTGGAGTGAATCACATTGAGTATAGCCTACCAAGCAAGTTTAAATATCATCTACGTTACCCTATCGGATCTTATCAGCTCATCGGTTTCAGACCTGGTAAATCTACCATAGACCACATTTCCACAATGCGCCAAATCTTGAAAAACCCGCGAAAAAGAATCGACACACATCACCTCTTCATTGATTTAAAGCCGCCTTCGACAGCACGAAAATAGCTGCCTATATGCTGTTATGGCTGAACTTCGTTTCCTGAAACTTATCCGGCCATGTGCAGATAATGACCGGTGAGCAACACCGTTAGCTCAGTAAGAATGGGAAGGACTTCTCCGAGCCGTTCGAAAACTAAATGAGGTTTCAGACAGGGTGATTCCTATCTGGCCATTTCTTACATTTGATTTGCTGGAGGATAATTAATTAGAGCAGAAACTCTCTGGAACAATCTTCTATAAAAATCGTGCATACTGCATATGCTGATTGCATTGATATCATCGGCCTGAACATCCGCGCCGTAAGTTCCTGCTTGCTCCAAACTGGAAAAAGAGCAGCGGTAAGGAATGTAAGAAGTACCTGCTGTTGAAATAGTAAAATACTTTTTTTATTTGGGAACCAGTATTAACACTAACAAAAACATCAGCTCTGAAATCCAGCGAAGAATCACTTCTTGCCAATAAATGCTACTTTGGACTAGTCACTTATCGTACCCGTCCTCCTAGTATATGGTGCAGAAGCATGGACATGATAACATCAGATGAAGCGGCTCTGGGAGTGTTCGAGAGAAAATTTCTTCGAAAGATTTATGAACCTCTACGCGTTGGCGATGTCGAGTACCGAGAAGATTTAATGACGACCTGTACGAGCTTTACGCAGACATCAACATAGTCCAGCGAATTAAAACACAGCGGCTACGCTGGCTAGGTCATGTTATGCGAATGAAAGATGACGCTCCGGCTTAGAAAGTATTTTTATCAGAACCCGGCTACGGAAGCAGAGGAGAGGCGGCCCCCACTCCGCTGTACGGACCAGATGGAAACTCCTTGGTGTGTTCAATTGGCACCTGTTGGCAGAGCGAAGAAGCGACTGGCGCGCCTTCTTGGACGACCATAACCCTCTAAAAGCGCCAATTTAAATTAGTACTTTGTTCATCGCAAGAACACTGAAAGTGGTGAAGCAAAAGCTTCCTAGTCGAACAAACGGCCAAAACGTCGATTTCGTTAAATACCTACATACGCAACAACCAAAAAATTGCTAAATAATATTTTTTTTCAATAGAAAAATCAAGATTTTCAAAAGCGTAGCTGCCGCTGCCGCCGCCGGAATACAATGATTCTTACGCCGCCGCTGCCGATAAAGTGATCTAGTGCTGACAATATATTTACGCGATGTCCACATAAAAACTATACTATATCTCGTCGACCAGCACACAGCTGGGACTGTACAGAACTTATAAGGAGCACTGCATGGACTCCAATGGTCAGAGCTCTTCAATTAGCTTGAATATATGATAACCATGATATTTAGCAAGCGCTTGGAATCAACACCTGGCAATAGAAGATGTTAGGACAGCGTTTGCTTAGCTGTCTCGAGGTTGACCCCTCCCGAAGCAGAGAAAGTACCTAGTGCAATATCGAAGTCTTTTCTGACAGTCACGGTAATTTCATCATAAGCACAGTTGCACGTACATACGATTTATTTATAAAGTAGGGGTGCCATGGATTTCAACCAAACCCTGACAGGCGCTTGCCCTCTAGATGTGATATCAGCTGATACCGATCTCCTGGCAAAACAATCCCCCAAACCACTCCTCAGCCTAGTTCCATTGTAAAGAAAGATTAAAAATGTGTTTCTGACCACTTACGTAAGCTTAGCGCCATCAGGATAATGATAAAAAGATGCGTTCGAGTATAATCGACAGACGATACGAGCACCTGTATGACAACAACGGCAGTTGATGCTGCAATCAAGTCAATGCCTCCTGCCAGTCGCTTGAACATGTACGTGGATTTTGAAAAGTGTTAAAACGAGAAAACTGAACCGAGGCTCATAACAAAGACGGTGATACACGCAAAAGAAGCTTCTGTACGTATGTAATCTGAAAAAAAAAGATAGGTAAAAAACTGTTTTTTTAGAACTATATTACGAGCTATGCTTACCATCAATACAAGATCGAAGCCTGGCTCACTGCGTAGCGCATTGGAGTTAGGGAACATGTCGATATATTTGCAACGCTCTACAAAATAAGGAAGCCAATTATATTTAGAAAAGAAAATACTTAATCACATGCGCCAAGTGCTTACCTTGTGGTTGATAAACGTAACCATTTGCCTCACGACCTTTTATGAGGTGGCAACGGTGGTACCAATTGTAAAATCACCTGATGTTCATTCAGCACAAACGCTGTATACCCAAATCGCGACAATACGGCCAAAAAAGTTTAAGTACATATGGCCGTTCATTCCAACCACTGAATATTGCGAGTTGTGCTGCTTCGGGGATAACAAAATAATAGGGACGTCGAATGACTATAACCTTTGCAGTGCCGATCCAAATGTTTTTCGTGCCTCTATTTCATGCACGTCAGCGGATCAATTGGTATGGGCTTAGCTTGGGCAGGTACTGTTTCGGCGCGTATGGCATTTGTATTTAAGACTAGATCATGAAAAGCTTTCTTGAATATTTGAATTGTTCCTCATCATTACGTACCCATGCGCAAACATGCGTCGTTTAGCGGACTCAGTAAAATTATGCATGGGCTCTTTAATAATTTCTTGACTAAATTCACGTACGAAATCCAGTTTTGAAGCATTGGTTTAGCATCAAACAAGTGTTGTTGGATTAACATAAGCTATTGAGGTGAAATTACGTACCACATTGGCCGTGAGTAGCGCATTTGGGGTGGTCGTGTAGCGACAGTAGCGCCACAAACCAGAGTGTGAATACATAAAGAAGCGGCGCGTTTCCGGTATGAAGATACCTGCAATTCAAAGAAGATGGATAAGTTAGGTTAGGTTGAACAGGCCGTTGAATAAAGGTCTCACATAGACTGAATGTGTCCATGTTTAACCAGAATTTGCTTGACGACCAAACGAAAAACCCAATAGGCACCAGGACTTATGTTATAAATTTAACTCCGTCCTCGTGGCAAATACTAGAAGTGTTCTTAGACCTAGCCTATTGCTGTCTCGATCTGGCAACTCTACGTCCCAAGTAACTGAGCTTTGATCTCGCGAGCACCGGACATGTACACAGAACGTGCTCAACCGTTTCTCTTCCTGCAGCTCGCACTTCCTACATCTGCTGTACTGACGAGGCCTACGTATAAGCATGCGGCAATGCCCATAAGAAAGATAATAGATTATATAATAGTCAGGGTCTAAATATTTTAGAAAGCCTTTTTAGGTCTATTGATGATATTAACGCAGGTCTATGCAATAATGAAAAAGTGAGCACACGCACCCTCACTGGGATTATTATTGAAATTTTCCGGCTCTTGCCACAGATAATTGTCAATAGTTTCGGTACTATTTCGGGATGATTCCTAGATTGTTCTAGTACTTTTTTAGTGATCTTAAGCGGGACTATCTCCAAATATTTCTGGAATTATTTTTGGCATCTTTTGAAGATGTTTTGGGATCATTTTTCGAAATTGTTTTAGGGATAACTCGGAAACATTTTGTATCCTTTTGCGAATATCGGGGATTGCTGCTAAGATAATTTCGGGACGATTCGGAGTAATTTGGGAATAATTTGGGTACTCTTCGAAAGATTTTGGGATTAACTCGGGACTACTTCTAAAAAATTGAAGATTGTTGTTCATTGATGAAAGATTCGAAGGTTCAAACAGATATACTTTACACGGACGGACAGAAGAAGAGAAAGGGTATTGCAAAGAAAGAAATGAAGGAGTGAAAGAGAAAAGGAAGATAGTGAGGTAGAAGAAAGGGATAGGGTGGTAGCACGAAAGCGAGACGGAAAGGGAAGAAAAAGTATACCGGAGGAGGAGCAGAAGCGAAGTGGAAAGTTAAGGTGTCGGTAAAAGGGTAGAGAAGAGGAAATGGATGAAAGGTGAAGGAAGAACGAAGGAGACCGAGTTGAAGAGATAGGAAAGGAAGAGAAGAAAATAAGATGAAGAAGGCGAAGCGGAAAAATTGAGTAAGAACCAAGGCAAGGAAAGAAAAGATAGTAGCAGTTGGAGAGAAATAGGCAGATGGAAACGCTATGTAATGGCGTACATATGTCAAGGAGGTTTGGTATCTCCCAAAGAAAATAAATCTTTCATGCTGCATATCTTTGGGTGTTTGCAAGAATATTGAGATTTGGTACAGCATCAAAGAGTTTGGGAGTGGGAAAGAGAGTGGAATTGGGATCAGGGTTGGTAGTAGGGTAGAAGTGTAAATGGGAAAAGGTAAGAGTGAAGAAGATGGGTGCAGTGGAAAAGGAGAGAAGAAAATATGGATACAAGAGGGTTGGGAAGGACCTCTCCGGACCGTTTGAAACTAAATGAGGTTTCAGACAGGTGACCCTCTATCGTGGGTTTCTTAATTTAATGCTAGAGAAGTAAGACAAACTGCAGTACTTAACCGCTTTCGAAGTATATTCTGTAAGAGCTGCAATACTGGCGTACATTAATATCATCGGCGTGAAAACAGCGCCGTAAGTCTGCGTGCTCAAATCTAGAAAAGAAGCTTAAAATATTGGTTTGTTGGTGATTGCCACTACCAAGCCACTGATGGCAGCATAATTTCGAAATAGTAAAAAACTTCGTTTATTTGGGAACCAGATACAAGCAACAACATCAGCTTTGAAATCCAGCAAAGATTGGTCTTGTCAATAAATGCGGCAACTAAATCATGCTCTACAGTTAGTATCGCACCCGTCCTGCTATATGGTGCAGAAGCATGGATAATGACAACATTAGATGAGTGGTTCTGGGAGTGCTCGAGAGAAAACTTCTTCGAAAGATTTACGGACCGGAGCCATTTCACCTACCTACCTACCTTACGGACCGAAGACGATTTAGTTATGAGCTGTACGAGCTTACGCACACATCAACATAGTCCAGCGAATTAATACGCAGCGGCTAAGCGAGCTAGCCATGCGAACGAAAGATGATGCTCCGGCTAAGAAAGTAGCTTTATCGGAACCCCCCTAGGAAGCAGCGGAAGAGCGCGGCCCCCCACTCCTGGTAGAAAAACGATTTAAGTTCCCTTGGTTGGTTGTTGTTATTGATGTAACCAATTGGCACCAGCAAGCGCAGTGGAGAAGCGACTGCGCGCCTTGTTGCACGGCCATACCCCTTTGAACGGTTAAGTGCCAATTAAGTAAGTAAGTATGGAAGAGGGTTAATGATAATGAGTTGCGGTAGTTGCCCTGCAGCGAATCGTACTAATTCCAAACTAGAGCGGAAATATCTCAAGCGGTGACACTTTCAACATTGTAGTGTTGTACGAATGTCAATTGTCCGTCCACCTTTGCAGACCTTTTAAGCGCGTTCTCAACTGGTTCAGTCGTAGGTGGCTCTGAAAAAGCCGTTGCCTTTGAGTTATTAATATAAACTCATATAGGTGAGACTTAAGCGCAGTTCAAGTGTGGATACTAACTGTCCCGCTCTGTACCCCATTGGCAGGAGCTCGCTTGTTATAATCATTAAACATGTAGTGTGAAACTCGTGATTTGCATGACTGTCTCTAATTTTCACAGCAGTGTTATCAAATTCAATATAGTAAGTTATAAATAACAATTTTGATTAACCAAATTCGATACAACTGAACTCCTACCTATTTTAATTTTTACTGATATAAAGCCCGTGTTAAAGTTGATATAGTCATAACGCCATAGTCATAACCATATTTTTACTTATCCATATCAAATTGACATCAGTTATTGGCGTCTTAACTTAAAAATCGCGAAAATTTCATAAAAATGAAGAAAACGCAAAAAATTACAAACATATACCACAAAAAATAAGTCTCTTAGTCAAAACGTATCCAAAACAGTAAATAAATCTACAAAAAGTTAATAAATTCTCCAACTCAAATATTTTTAGGTTATTAATATGGCGAAAAACCAAAATCCAATTGGTTGGTTTATGGCTTTAGGGTTATGTTATGGCACCATTAACATATTACATGGATTTCCATAAGGGTGGTTCGAACAGCTGATTTATCTGGTTATGGTTATGTCACCATTAACTGGCCCTTAAATCTTTATGGCATGGCCCGTTCTCGCACACCAAAACTGAGCCGTTTAAAGGGCTAATTAACTTCCTTAACCCTAACACCATAGTCGTAACCATACCATATCCATAACCATATCCAATGTGATCGATTAATGGTGTCTTAACCTAAAAATCGTGAAAATTTCATAAAAATGAAGAAAACGGAAAAAATTACAGATATATTCCACAAAAATAAGTCTCTTAGTCATATCGTATCCAAACCATTGAATAAAATCTACAAAATTTATTAAATTCACCCCTCCTCGTGCTGGTCGCCTTGTCGCTGGCGAGGGGGCTTAAACGACTGCCTGAGGAAGAATCTCTCTATTAGAGAACCTCAGACGGTGGTGAACTAAGAGGAAGCCTCTCGTGGCTTGCAACCGTGGGATTGTAAAAAGATCTCAACAGGTTAGTTTACCTCTCCTGCGACTATAAGTGAGGGGAGGATTGCCGCATCAGCACCACCCCAATCCAAGGTGTTGAGGTACCCGTGCCGATGGATGAATGGTCAGCGGGTGGGTTATTAGAATTGCTGATCCCTGAACGGTCCCCTCCGACGCCCGTGCAAGGTCGGTTGTATAAGTGCCTTCTCAACGCATACCGGCTCTGCGGACGAGTGACCACCCCTTTCCGGCTTACTCGTGGGACCTACATGAACGAAAACATAACTAATAAACAAAAATAATACACATAAACTCGGACATAGCGACAATGTTCATATCCATAATCGACTCCCCAACGGACGTAACGCTGACGGAGACCGT